>CAJNSZ010003766.1:0-10281 GCA_905329745.1 Rotaria sp. Silwood2
GGCGTTTAGCTATATTACTAATTCATATTCCATCGTTAATTATCTTGCGAAAAGCAGTTCTTACTCGGAAAAAAGGAAATTTAGCATTGTTGCAAACGATGAAGACTTCTGAATTCGAACATTCAACAAATGAAAACTTTGAAAACTCATTAAAAGCAATGTTACGTTGTGAATATATTGGTCATGGATATATTACATCAAATAATTCAGACAATATATTTTCGAAATTATAATCAAATTATTTTATTTTTTGTAGAATCGGATAATATATAAATCCTCAACTATAATAGAAGCTCTTACAACAAGCGATATACATATGTCTTTCTATTTCATTACTTCTCATCATGTTATCCGGATTTATTTCTGTCGTTATCTAAAACTCTGATATGATTCAAGAGGATAGAGTATTGACATTCAAACCTAGACGATCTCCATAAGATTCAAAGTACAATACTTAACTTGAAAACTTGAAAAAATTGTCTGTATCGAATAGAGATGAATAGATTGAATTTAATGTAAGATATTCAGATAAATGTTTTATGCTTTTTGTTTTTATATACTTTGCGTTTTAAATTTGATAAATTTCAATAAAACAATTCTAATAAGAGAACTTTGGAAATATTTATTCCACGTAATGTATCATAACGATCCAAAGATTTTTGTTTTTGAATGCATATAAACATTTTAAAATTCGTATCGATAGATCGATTTTGATTCAAATAATCATTTTGATGAAAAAAATATCAATTCGTTATCATGAATATAAAATTAGCGTGTGTTCTTTTTAATGATATTTTAATAGAAAACGTTAATAGTTAATAAATTATGTTAAAAAATCGAAGTAGACTAAAACTATAGAAAGAGACATTTATTAACCACTCAGATTTGCAAGAAATTTTGGTGAGTAATCTTCACTATAATCTTCATATATTTGAAATACAAATAGTTAGCAAGCTCAGTCCTAAATGAATGATATAGAGAAGAAGTTAGGTTATTTGTTATTCATACTACAGTTGAAAAAGCATATTGCTTTCCAAGACAATTAGAGTCATCTTGAAAACTAACGGTATATGCTAGAGGAAAAATGACTAGAATCTTTCGTCAGCATTGTAAAACAAAAGGTAGAACAATGTCAAATGTAGATAGTGTTGAAATCCCAAATTCTACTTCTCTTTTCTTTTCTTTTAAAGTTATTCCAAAAATGCTCATGGCCACTCAACTCTGAAAATCGATCTTCAATGAAAAATAACTGCTTACGTTCCTTCTTTTCGACACTTTCGTCCATTTTATTCTTTGTTGTGAATTTTGTTCTTTAAATTTTAAAACACAACTCTCACACGTATTTATATTTCTTGAAGAATTATAAAAAAGCAAGAGTTAAGATCAGCAGATTGATTTCTACCTTTGATAAATAAGTCATTATGTTTTTTTGATTGGATATCAGTATCTATTCTTGATATAATGAAAATAACTGATTAAAATGCAATTCAATTCAAACTGTGTCTTGCTTTCATGAATATAATCCAACCTATATTTGATATATCTTTTTATCAATTGAAATTAGATGTTGTTTCAAAACGACTAACATATTGAAAAACAATGGAAAGAAAATCAGAATTGTTCAAATTTGTATATATTAATTAAGAAATATCCATAAGTATTGAGTTAAATAACTTGAACAATGTTAATCTAAATAAATGACTTTATCATATTATTATCATTAGACTTTCGACTTAATCGATTGTTGAAAACGAAAAGTTGAAACTAACAATTATTTTTTCTTCAACAACTTAGTTGATATGTCTCGATGAATTATTTACCCATACCCATAATATATGTTTTATTAAGAAGAGAAAAATCATAAATATATAAATGGTGTTGAGAAAAAAACTACGATAAAAATCAGCTACAGTTTGTGTGTGAATAGATATGAAAATTAGAAGCAAGTTACCTTTAAACTACGAGTTGATTAGTAAAAAAAAACATGTTCAAAGTTTTATTGAATTCGATCACGCTGGAACCCGGATGCACGTAAATAGTTGTACGCGATTACGGTTTGTGTCGGCCACGTACAAATTACCTTGAGAGTCGAGTTTGATGGCAGTGGGATTATTTAATGAAGTGGGAGTAGCAGCAGCAGCACCAGCTACGGCACCTCCTGGTATAATGATAGTACCAGTTATTTGACCAGGCCTAATCAACACTATACGGTTATTTCCACTATCGCTCACATACAAATTTCCAGCGGAATCAAGTGTTACACCGATAGGCCCGGCTAGTGGTTGTACTGCATTACCAACTTGAACACCGTTTCCAATAATTGTCCCTATATTCTGTCCAAGAACCCAACGTCTGACATCGTTAGCACCCGAATTAGCGATTATTAAAGAATTTGATGCTGAATCAAAAAATATACCCTGTGGTGCACTCAACTGATTCGGAAAAGCTCCTGCTCCATTACCGCCAGCAGCAAGCCGAGGAAGAGTCACACCATCTCGAAAGAATTGAACCACTCGATTATTGCCACTGTCACTGACGAAAAATGAGTTTCCATTAGGACCAAGTACAATACTAACTGGATTGTTAAGTGCAACACCTGCAACTAAATTGTTTGGGGCAACTGCTCCTGAAAATATGTAAATATTTCAACAAAAATAGTTATGTTTGATAACGCTTTTGCTACTGATTTCTTTCATCAAACATGATTTCATTTAATGAGAAAGTAGCGGCATATCTATGATTATTCAAGTAATAAAAGAAATTCTAAGCTGAACTCGATCAAAAAATGAGCTATTATGAATAAATATAGAAACTACTTGAACTGAAAAGTTATTTTGCAGAATATGAGAGCAATGTTAAGAAACATTTTTTCAAATCATTGAAAATTTTTCCAACGAAAGTGGTAATCAAAGGCATAATTGACTTTCAAAATTATAATGGTTAATAATTGTCATTTAATCCAAAGAAAAATTATTCTAAGAATGAGCTTTCTCAATCTATCATACAACAGTAAGTTCTTTTGTGCATGCAAAGATCATCAGTTTTAAAATCAATGTGACTCTCTGTTTGAGAACTATCAACATGTGTTTTATATACAGATAATTTCATCAATGACGTTAACTCTCAAAGACAGCTTTTGAAAACTTTGGGTGGTGGGATTTAGATATAAATCTGAATGATTTGAGAAGAATTATTCGTATAGGATTAGATGAAAAAATAATTGCTTCATCGGCATTTTGCTATCTTTGATAGAAAATTTTTAAATGATAATTTATTTTAACTCACTTCCAAAAATTAATAATCGAAGAACTATACAAGGTTTCATATTATGTAATTATAGATTTGAAAGTCTTTTCATTATTGAATAATTCTCTATCAAAACAAACAACTGTTTAAAATGAAACAAAATGTTTGATCTGAAAAATTAACTATCCGATTGGCAAATATCGAGACTGAATGATTATCGTTGAAAATTCAAATATTAATTCTATAATATATCTTGTATGCCGAGTATGATTACATTCTGAAACAGTGACGGAAACAACTTTGAAAATGGTTTGAGAATCACAACATTTTATATGATACACAATAACAATGTATAAGAAAATCCGAGTAGCAAAGAACTCACAATGTACATGTAGTATGAAAGGTTTTGAAATATAACAGTTGTGAGTTTATGTAGAATTTTCGGAGAAAACAACATCATTATTAAAATGATTGTTAGTATATTAGAACTCAATGAAATTAATTTGATATTGACATGCTTAAAAACATATCGATCAGCTATATGTTGATGTGTAAAAACAGTCAAAACTGTTGTATCTTATACGAAAGACCAGAGTTGCAATGTGGATGATAGAAAATTTCAAATCTCATGAAATATTAAAGAATTTAAACAACCGTTTGTGTCATCATTTAGAATGCACTAAGAAAGACATTCTTGCAACGTTTTGACCACAAGAACCTTTAGAAGCTTATGCTTCAGTACCGGGAATACTTTTAAGCTAAACAACGAAATTTGATTCTCTCGAATAGAAAATCTTAGTTGTGAATACAATTCTTACCATACACAAACAAGTATTTAGTCTAGATTTAGTAGCATAACTGAAGATCGAAAGTACTTCATTTTATATTCTTCTATGTACCGTTCAAAACATCAAAAACTTAGTAAACTACTGGCGGTTCAGCTGCTTCTGTCTAAAGGCATCAGTATTTTAAAGTTCTTTCTTCTATCATTGGCATTATCTAATGAACAATACATCAGATTTACAATCTTTTCCGACTATCTATTTTAAACAGTTTGATTGTAAGAAACTTTTGTAGAAAACTACACTGTGTCTTCTATAGCAGAAAAACAAAACGAGAAGATTGTTTTTGGATCAAAGAATAGAAGATCATCATATGCTTGAAACAATATAGAATATCACTGCTTATTTTAAGAAATATCGAAAGAATTCAAAGTTCTTAAAAACTAGCTTCATTGCGCATTGTATAAGTTTAACATGTTTTAAAGAAATCGGCTACTAATTGAAACTAGTCTTCAGTTTCTGTATTTTTTCTTTTTTTTTCATGATAAATTGACGATTTCGTGGTATATGCATAGTTAGTCACTAAGAATATTAAGATTTCTCTAGATCGAATGAGCAGTGGTCTTCGTTTAAACCTCAAACTATATTACCTACACCAGCAATGGTTGTGCCTACAACTGCACCGGGTGCCCAGGATTGAATTCGATTATTAGCACTATCTGCCACCAAGAGATTACCATTTGCGTCAACAACAACACTAGCAGGAGTTCTAAACTGGTTATTAGCTCCTCCAGCTCCTCCATTTTGACCAGCAATGTTAGCTCCACTGTTGAGATTACCGGTTGTCCATCTCTGGATTACCTGATTCCCCCCAGCAGCGACAAGAAGTGTAGTGGGTGACTCCAAAAATACATCATTAGGAGCGTTCATACCATTAGGTGCAGCACCAGCAACACCTGTCAAACTACCTGCTACAGTCTGACCATTTGGATTCCATGCGAGCGAACACACAGAAGCTAAAAGAAGATACAAAATTTCAATACGAAAGCATAATAGCAGAGTTACAGAGTATATGAGCTTCATTCATTATGTGAAATTCTATATGTACTTCTGATGAGTTTTCGATTGATATTTTTTAAGCTGAAAATATCTTTCAAAAAATATGAGTTCCTTCTTATGCTACGGCTCCCATTTAGTCGTACTATGGAAACTTTGACTTGTGTTGAAATAGGAATAAAACATATTGCTAATCAGTTTCAATCTTATGTAATTGGAGTGCTGAAGCTCATATTTCATGGCATGAAAACTACACTGTAAAAAAAGGTAATTTATCGAGCCCTCCAAAAAGGTTTCATAGGTGTCTAAAAGCTTCCAAATGCGTCCAAATGCTTAAAAAAATGGTTGTTAAAATCTACGAAACCTTAAAAGGATCTATCCACGGGTACACCGCCCGAACCATCTCCTACGAAACCTATTTAAATTCTGTACAGCGAAAAAAGGTTTCGTAAGAAAATGAGAAACCTTCATAGTTTCGTAAGAAAATACGAAACCTTTTTTCGCTTTACGGAACTTAAATAGGTTTCGTAGGAGATGGTTCGGACGGTGTACCCGTGGACAGATCCTTTTAAGGTTTCGTAGATTTTAACAACCATTTTTTTAAGCATTTGGACGCATTTGGAAGCTTCTAGACACCTACGAAACCTTTTTGGAGGGTTCGGTAAATTACCTTTTTCTTTTTACAGTGTATCATTCACGTTTAGATACGAATAAGATGTTTTCATAATCGATCTCGAAACCATCGTAGAATAATATGCGCAAATCAATGAAAACTTCAACAGGATTAAATTACAAGACAGATAGGCTAAGCGTTCTCAAATCTATGAAGCAATCATTGTTTTATAACACTGATTTTCGCTCTAATCACTCGACAAAAACAAAAGTGTCAAATACTAAAATGTTACTTCACATTTGCGAGCATAAGTCAAATAAAATTTTATAGTATTATTAAAACTTTAAAATGTCAAGATTTGAAGTCAAAAGCATAAACTATTTATTTTTCCAAAACTACAATACTTTAATTATTTAATTTTCAAGTTTTAATTGGTAAGTTTTCATATTTAACAAGTTTCATGCTCAAGTTCGAATCGTAAATAGTTTAGGAGAATGCGTAGAGTTCACTCTTGTTTTATATATGCAATATCTGTATTTTAGCTTGGGAAGATATATAGTGCGCTAGTGCTATCAATACAATTTTATAGTTGGTCTAGAAAATCGTAGAGTCCGCTAACATATCTAGTATAAATCGAACTGCATCTAAAAAGAATTTGGAAATGCTGCGTATAGTCTGTTTGAAGCTAAGTGAATGTAGTTGAAAGTTTTACTTCTCAATTTGGAAGATTAACGCAAGAGCACTGCAGCAGAACAAAAGTTATTTAACATTTCTAGCAGTTCGATTCCGAAAGTTTTATCCACTGTGGATTATTTATAAATCTTGCTTCTTTACCAAAAAGAAAGTTTTATAAATGAGATGCTGTCCTATTTTAAACTAGATCACTGAAATAGGTTGATCACGTGAGATTTTTGTTTTATAAAACTTTTTGTAGAACGTAGCAAGATCAATAATATAATTTATGTACTGTAGATCTTCATCTTAATCTTAATCAGGAACACTTTTCGGGAGGTGATCTGCTTAGTTCTCATATTGAAAAACGAAGCCTAATACAGTTCGAGCAAGGAATGAAAAAATGGATATTTTGAATTGTTTCTTTTCGTGTTCCACAAATATGATTCAATATCCATTATTCAAAGTGTAACTCCGGTGAATGTTTGTTGGAAGAGAACTTGAATACGAACACCTAAATGTTGTCCCATTTAGATTTTTCCATAGTTTTTATTGTGGAATAATTATATTTTTAAGTTTCAATTATTTTCTTTTCTATGAACTGTTGATCTTATGTTGTTGTAGAAACCAAATTCAGTTCCAAAACTATAATATAACGTTACTTTTTCGAAATAGGTGTCTATAGTAGGCACGGTTGATTCGAAACGTTTGAGTGTGAACATCATTTAAGAAATTCTTCGGTTATTACTTCAAAGGCATGAGATCCTTTTTGTGATAATTTTTTTCATAACTAACACACTCCAGACATTTTTAGGCAATTTCAATGATCTCATATGAACTTTATTCAGAGTATTAGATTCCGTGTATTTGTGGAACGCTGTTATTCATGTTGGAATAAGAATAAGGTGTACCTCCAATTAATCGCGAGATCATTACAAAATAATTTATCAAAATCGAAATAAAACTCGAAAGGATTAAACTTAAAGACAGACTAGTGAAGCGTTTCCGAATGCTCGAAAACAATCATTTCTTTTATAACACAAATCTCTGCTATGAATATTTACTAACTGATCAATTTTCATCCTCTTCAGGAAAATAAAAGTGCCGAACATTAAAATCAGTGTTTTATGACACTTTCAAAGATTACCGAAAACTTATACGAATAATCCTGATATATTTATGCCATCTCAGGATATGGATCTCTCTGACATAGTTTGTATCACACCGTCTAGCACTTCGATTCGGTACTTTTTCATGCATACAGATGCGTATCAATTCATGACCAGCTACTAAAAAGATCCTTCTCGTGGCAATCATCTGATTTTTCGATCCATAATATCTAAGTGAAAATCAATGAAAACGTGGAACGATGATTGTATCAAAACTACGGTAATTACGATGCATATATGATCTGCCAAGAGATTGACTTGCTTATTATGAGCTCAAATGCAAGAAGAATGACTCATACTGGTATACAGGTGGATTCAATTTCGTTTGATCATTGGTATTGCAAAATACGTTTTGTATGTGTTGAAGTCTCGATTGATATTCTTTCAGCTGCAAAGCTCTTTTAAGCAATATGAGTTCTTTCCTAGGCTATAACTTGCGTTTCGCGGCCTGAACGCTTTTATTTGAGTTGGAATAGAAATAAGACGTGCCTTCAATCCATCTCGAGATAATCATATCATAATATACGTAAACCGATGTAAACTTTGAGAAGATTAAATTCAATAGCAGGTGGGTGAAGCAATCTCACATTTTTGGAAACAATCACCTTTTGTCAAACCGATTTCTGCTATGATCATTCGTGAATATGTTTATTTTCATCATCTCCCATAAAACAAAAATTTCAAACATAAAAATCACTATTCGTAAAACTTATTGACGAAAGTCTATAGAGATAGTTCTAAAACATCGATACCATCTCGAGAGATATCGCTTACTTAGAAGTTGTTTTACATGGCAATTAAGTAATTTTTAGATTCTTGAGATCTTAATCAAAAGATTAGGATAGTAATATGATCAATCTAGATTGTTGACTTGATTGTTATAAGATCAAAAACAGAGAGAACGACTCATGCCAGTATACAGGTCTATCCTATTCGATCTGATTTTTTATAACGATATTAGTTCCAACTCTAGTTAACAGACTAGTGACTCTGGCAGCACTTTATTGATGTAATTTTCTGGATTAATTTTACTCAAAATTTTCTCTGTGATACAATCAATGAAAAATTGTCAACAAAAAGGTTGCTCAATTTAGAAATAACGAGTTTCACACACTGAACATTTTTATTTCTATTTGACTTCAATGCAAAAAGAAACGTGTAGGAAAATAGCTCATAATATATCATAAGTAACATTTGAATGATATATGATTTACTATCAAGACGTTTCTTCTATGCTCACATTTTGCTCATAAGCTAATTTCTCAAAGCTGAAAAGCGAAAATATACGTATCAACACATACTGAAATCTATGAAACAGAAAACTTTTTACCTGTTGTAGTACTAGTAGTAGTAGTAGAAGTTCCGAACAATGATAAATCACTGTCTTTCAGGCAACCGTACAACACGAGTTGAACGGTGCCTCCGCTAGCCAATTGCAATGTCGCCAGAATACCCGATGTAAATGTATTAAAAATAGTTACAGCATAATTGAAAAATGCTTGCTTTAAAGCGTTAGATTTGCCAAGTTTCTTCGGGTAGACTACAACCATTGTCATTTGCACAAATGAGCGAGCAGATCCGAATTGATTACAACTTGGTCTGAAACAGAGTTACACAAGTGTTGAGAAAAATGGATTATAAAAAAAATCATGCAAAGCGTAGACGCACAGGGCACGTTTTTTTCTGTAAAGTCCATGACGACGGCGACGACCACCAGCAGCATTTGTTCCAACATTATTGACAACAATACTAGTGATTCTTAACGTGCCTCGTGGCAACTTATAGGCATTTTCTAACTAGAATTTCGTTCAATTTAATTAGTTAAAACATGCGTAATAAATAATAGAAATACGATTACTTGTCGAGATGCCGCATCTAAATTGATGCCTGTCGTCACTTGATTATTGTTTAATGGCGTGGTGGAGACGTAGCTTTGTGTTATACTGCTAGATTCTACAATATGAAATGAATGATTAAAATTGGTAATCGTTGCTCATAGCATTTTTGAAAACAGACTAACGTAAGTCATTATATGAAAAATTTACTTAAAGATAAATGGCGTACAAAAGAAATTTATTTGCGAATGTCAAATAACATTCAATAAAAGGAAAATTTTTATAACAAACTCTCTTTCTCTCTCTCTCTCTCTATTGTTTTTATCCTAGATAGTATGCACTAAAAGTCATTACTATAAGACGATACTTTCTTGCCAGAGTTTATCAAACTTCAAGGTTGTCATTCCATGCGTTTGGAAAAATAATTGCATTAACAACCGAAGTCAACTCTAATACTAGTTTCTTGCTCAGTTTCTTATGGTACTAATGATCTACAATATGCATTATTAACTTGAAAATGACAAGAAAAATTAAACTCATCACTGGTTTATGTTCTTCAGCTCTTAATTATGATTCTGACTATTCTAAAGATAGTTTTTTGCATTCTATAATGAAAAAAACTATTTCTTTTTGACAAAGTGAATCAAACTCTTCAACATGTGAGTGACATTTCTCTGAGTTGTTTGGTGAAAACCAGCACCTTTCTTCTTCTGATCCTTGAACATTATGAGGTGACTATTCAATAGTGTAAAACCTATCAACATAGGATCTTTCATCTATCTTTGATCTAGAGACTAGTACTTCCGGATGTTTCCAACATTAGCTCTTTAACTTTTCTTGCAAAACACAAAATATGAAAATATACAGTGAAAAGCGGCTAGACCAAATAGTATGGTAGAAGGTAGAAA
>CAJNSZ010003767.1:0-10281 GCA_905329745.1 Rotaria sp. Silwood2
CAAGTTCATGACTCCTCAAGTTGATTATCTTTTTACTCTTTTGGCTTCCTTGTATATTTTAAACTGTTTTTTTTAAAGTTTATCCATTATAATTTAGTAATCTTAACTGTTCAATAATTTCTGAAGAAGATCAATTTCATTGATCAAAACGTCAAGGCATAACTTATATTTTATAGAAATAAATAGGAAGAGAATTCATACAACATATGAACATGAAGCGTATAAAACTGTGATCAAAGATGAGTCACGAACGACAGTTTATATAATGGAACCACTTTTAGTATGTGATCAGAATACACATTACGTAAAACACTAATGAACAAGTAACTTTAAATCTATATCACAAAGAAAGGTATATAAACATAGCATTACGAGAAGAAAAGCTCTTGCACATCATCACCGCTTCAATATTCTCTACATTAATTAGATAATTGCGAGCTAATTTGTGTTTAATCACGGTTGAGATTTATTGGAATCGTTCGTCGAGTAGTTACAGGGCGAATCTTTGTTTTAATTAATGCCCAGAAATCTGATGTTGTCGTCAAATACGCGAAAGGAAAATGCACAGGTTCTAAAACAGCTATGAAATTGAACAGACTTTGCATTGGTTTTGTAATGGTTTTCAAGCCAACATAACTCAAAAAACTAGTGATACTATACGGAAAGACAGTTAAAGTACTGAGAAATGATATAAAAAGAAGTTGATAAGCCATTTTACTGTGCTTTCGCCAGCTAAACTCCCTCCGCATACGACGCTTTGAGCATATTACACGAATAAGGAGTAAAACACTAAATAAAACAGTAAGTATTGAGGGAATCATATAATTAACTATTCTGCTAAATAACATTATGGGTGCATAATTTGTATAGCAGGGAGTGCTACAAAAGTTTTGTTGAAACACATGCGGAATTTTGCATTTGTAAAACGTAAAAGCATAGACATAGAAACATAAACCATAAGTAATAATAATTAAAGGTGGTGCATAATGCAAACATATATTTCCTCGTTTTGAACGAAGAAACCGATCATGAAAAATAAGAATATGTCGTTCAAATGCAGCCCATGCTAAGAGAATAACATTGATCGGCCAAATGGTATAAGCCAAAAATTGCCAGATATAACAATAAATAGCGTTCTCAAAAATGACTCGACCTTCTCGATAAAAATATATCTCCGACGGAATATCGATTATATTACAGAAAAATTGAAGATTTAAGATAATGAGAAGACAATAATTATTAGGTGCTGAACGATGATTCCTGTTAGTGAGTACGTAAACTATTATGAATACATAACACATGAACGATGGTATTCCGACTATAAGTAAAATATAAGATCTCATCGATGCACTAAATAGTAGACCATAAACACTTTGTACGCTGTTATTACCATTGATAATAGTTTCTTTCATATCCACTTGCATCTTTGATATCAATCTGCAATCGTTTGTGCATTAGAATTCAATATGTCATAAATAATTAATAGTGCTGCAAACCCAACGACGAAAAAGCTTTACACTTAGGATACCCATTGGAAAATACTGACAGAAAGAAACGGACAAAAGAACGCGTTTTCTATAAATTATAACACATTTTATTGACTAATAACATGTTCTGCGAAAAATGAAACCATTAAAATGCATATCTGTCGACAAATAGCGCGTTACTGCTAATCACGCACAAATTCAAATCGAAAAAAACACTCTTGTAAGAAATCCGTTGCAGCGCATTTATGTTGCAAAGAAACTTTTATTGCATAAATACGCTCATGCAATTTCAGAAGATGCTTCTATCGTTTAATGTGAGCGTGTTCAAAATTGCATAGCATTCATTTCTGAATATGAGTCACGATTGACGCACTGAAGCATGATATTCATGGAGATTTTTCCATATTTTGATATGAACGTATGCATTTTCAGACTGCATTCTTGAAAAAAGGCGATTACTGATTACTTTTCTTTAAAGGAAAACGCTTCATTTTACATTCTTTAACCGAACCTCCTTTCTTATTTTTATAAAAATTTCTTCTATAGAAAATGCAAAAGTTACAACAGATTTTAAATATGATTTGAAATGTCTTGCAAACCTTATAGTAGTTACTATCTAGAATTTACTTATTGCGTTTTATATGCGATAAAATTCACCACTTAGCTTTACTCGTAGTACACATTAGGCCATCAATCGCTATTGAATTTTTTTATTACTTTATTCTCGCCAGACATAATTTTTGCAAATTTTTCAAAATATTAAAAAGTCAAATTACAATTAAATTTTGAGTTTTAAACTTGATTTTCTTAAATTAATTTTTTAAAAAGTTTATTCACACTTTTTAAACTGAAATCGATCGCGCTTAACATAAATTTCGTTCGATGTCCAATTACACGCAGCTTTTGTTCAGTGTAAGTAAAAAATTGAATGGTTATGGAATACGTAACTACAGTTCAATGCACATTCGACGTTTCATAACTAGAAGTTCATCTGCTCCTATCTACTTCAGGGTAATAAAAAAACAGGTTTTGAATGTGTTCTCTTAAAACGTGTATTAAT
Organism: Rotaria sp. Silwood2; assembly: GCA_905329745.1. Lineage (NCBI taxonomy): Eukaryota > Metazoa > Rotifera > Eurotatoria > Philodinida > Philodinidae > Rotaria > Rotaria sp. Silwood2. The sequence goes on from CAJNSZ010003767.1 coordinate 2,548, forward strand.
AGTACAGGAAGTCCATTCTTGTAAAATGCGATTTATTATTTAAGAACTGTTCTTGTGAAACGACGTTCTTAGCATTTTAGAACGCGTTCTTTTCTTTACTTAAAATCTGTGCTTCTAGAGAATGTTCTTAGCGTCTCCACAACACTGTTCTACTTTTTCTTTTTTCATCCTTTTCCAACGAGATTCCCCTATTTTGATTTCTTTCTTTCTGCCTATCGTCTTTTGATTCGCCATTTTGTTTTGAACAAACACACAACGTATCCCAGAATTATTCCAATAAAATTGAGTTTATAAATACTTCTGCACAAACAAATGATATTATCTTGAACTTTTCTTTCCAAAAATTACGCCTTGAGAGACGTTGCAAAACCTATGTTAACAAGCTCTTTTAGACCCGTGCTTACAGCTTATTTCATGATGAAAAATGACTTTTCTAAACGATCGAAGGTTAGCATCTGTGCAAAACATAACAGATTCAGTTCTATTCGATAGCTGTTTATCGTCTACTTCTTTTCCTTCTTATTTTCTTTCATGTCTAGCCGTTCTCCGTTAGCACACACAAATATATATATATAGGGACGCATGTCTGTTTTGATTTATATTAATATACTTTTAAAATTCGTTATCCTAACAAAAAGGAAAAACGAAATAAATTTTGATTCAAATGCCAATAATGGCTAAAAGCGAATATCCACGTGCAGTTGCTATTAATCATTACAAAAATTGAAAAAAGATACCAGATAGTTCTGTTACATTAGCTAACAAGGTGTATGGTGTTGCAATTCATCGTTTCACATGTCAATTTTTGTTGCATTAAATGCTGTGAGAAGTAACACTATTATATATGTTTTTCCTTTTGGCCATGAAAGAAATACTAAAAGTTTGTGTGAACACGTTTGTTAATACAGGTTTTGGAAAGAGCTTAAGTTTCTATGATGTGTCGGTGCAGAATTTTTCACAAGTTACATGCTATCGTAATTATTTCGGGACATCCAATATATACAGACAAGCTAGTCAACGTACGAAACTTACTTAGGGAATACGAAAAGTGCAGAGATTAACACTGCAATATCGCATAATAAGCTTTGAGAAATTTCTCTCTCTATAGGCTGATAGAGAAAAAAATTCTCTATTTTTCTATGCTATTTGATCATAGTTCAACTAATATCATAATAATAAAATCTCAATAATATCTGTTTTTTTTTATCATACGCTGCGGTTACAAGAATGCTTATTCAGTGAATATTTTTTGAATAACTTTTGATAAAAACAAGATAGAGAGGTGCGGTTTTCACCATTCGAAACAGGGAATGAAGATGCACCGAATTTTATTATTGGTTTATGGATATGACTTTAAAAGGTTTTCAATCGACATGTCTGAAAACGAACCTACTCCATAAGGTGTTTACAATGAATTTCCAATTATCAGATATGTATTCAAACCGAACGAAGAGAGCTACAAAACAGAAAAAGTCACAAATATTTTTCATTAATCATTCAGGAGTTATGGATGCTCTAGTCGAAGTTCGAAGTGATTTTTCTAGCAATCTGTGTGAAGAAAGAAAAAAATATTGTTTTCCATTCTTAGAAAATTGACTGAAGAAATTCTTAGATAATGCCTAGGAAAATATAAAATATGCAATTCGATGCATCTTCACTTCCTCTTTCCAACGGTGAAAACCGTTGCTCTCTATTCTGCTTCTATCAAAAGTTATTGAAAACACATAGTACAACCGTAGCATATGATAAAAGAAAACAGATATTATTGAAGTTTTATTATTATGGTATTAGTTGAAGTATGATCAAATAGCAGAGAAAAATAGGGCATTTTTTTCTCTATCAGACTATAGAGAGAAATTTCTCAAAGCTTATTATGCCATATTGCAGTGTCAATCTCTGAGCTTTTGGTATGCCCTAAGTATATATATTTATATTTGTCTTTTTTTTCAGATTATTAATTGGCCGAAAACATGCTGATCTCAGCTAATGATCGAGAAAGGAATATTCTAAAAAGGACTGATAGAGATCGGGACAACACGAAACCAGACAGATTCAAGAATCTGGACGATTTTAATTTTCAGATTAAAATAATCGAATGGACTGAAATGAAAAAAATATCGAAATTCATTATTTAGAAAAAAGAAATGATAAAAAATACCCTGTATGATGGATTCGAATCACGGTTTCAATATGTGTCGCATATGCTGTACTGAAGTGCATCGTGCCATTGCTAGACAATGCATATCATAGTTTGGGGTGGATTTTATTCTAGTGTGATTATGTTGAATTTTAGTATTTTTTTTCACAGCTCCGCTCTCACATCAAGGGGAAAACAATAGACTTGAAGTAACTTAAAGTATGTCAACGTACTGTAATTGAAGTAGCTAAAAGTAGCTCAAATTAAACTACTTGAAGTTGTTTAAAGTACTTTGAAGTAGCGTAAAGTAGCTTCAAACATCTAAACTTAATTCAGGTCCAAAGTCTGCTATTTCCCTCTTGTCTCACATACAGAAAAAAATATTAAATTGAAGTGTTGAATGATGATTTTTTTTTCTTAACAAGTCGGAAGAGTGGAAAGCATTGACGTCATTCGTGTGACAACTTGTATATTTCTTATAGTTTAGCCATGCACAAAAACACTGTCAAGGTTCAACTATGTGAATCAATGCGGCATTAATTATATATATATTCGCCTGGAAAAAATAAGCTGTAGTCTGTATTTTTGGGGATATCGTTATCATGGTAGCATATTTAAAAAAAAATAATGATATATTCTGAAAGCGCGTTGAGTTTTCTATCAGCTTGTATATTTTCCTTTTCGTTTGAATATATCTATTATCAAAACAAATTGAGTGTAATGAAAACACCCTCATGTCCAGATTCCCACAGACTTGATTTTATCACTGTCACCAAAATTAGTTTTTAAAATTTTTCCTCATGATAGAATTACCTTTTGAAAAAAGTATTTATATATTTTAATAGAGCTTGAAATTCTCTATCACACTGTATATTTACTTATTGCCTTACATTCATTTATCGAAAAGAAAATTTGAGTTCAGTGAACGCACTGTCAATTGACAAGTACTGAAAATCGTTACTTTTTTGCTTTTTTCAAAATATAATTACTATACAAATACATTCCTAAAAAAGAAATTATAGACTCTGATAGAGATTGAAATTCTCTATCATTCTATATATATTTTTTCCTTACCTTGCAATTATGCACTAAATGGGCTGCAGCACATAACTGCAAAATAGTTAACAAACATACAGGATAATAGAGAATTTCAAGCTCTATAAGAATCTGTGATTGCTTTTTAAAAATAAATTTTTCCATAAGAATAATAAATTTAAAAAGAGAACTTCAGAAGTAACGAAAAATGCACATTTTTTATACTTGTCAATTGACAGTGCGTTCACTGAACTCAAATTTCTTTTCGATAAATGAATATAATGCAATAAGTAAATATACAGTGTGATAGAGAATTTCAAGCTCTATTAAAATATATAAATACTTTTTTCAAAAGGTAATTCTATCATGAGGAAAAAGTTTAAAAACTAATTTTGGTGACAGTGATAAAATCAAGTCTGTGGGAATCTGGACATGAGGGTGTTTTCATTACACTCAATTTGTTTTGATAATAAATATATTCAAACGAAAAGGCAAATATACAAACTGATAGAAAACTCCACGCGCTTTCAGAATATATCATTATTTTTTTAAAAATATGCTACTATGATAACGATATCCCCAAAAGTACAGATTACAGCTTATTTTTTCCCGGCGTATAATATATATAAAGGGTGTTCCGGAAGTTCTGAAACGATTTTAAAATTCATCATTCTCGCATTGAACAAACGCAAACTCTGTGAAACTTTGGCATATTATTGCACATATGTAGTAACATGTAACTACAAAGTTTGAGGTCTGTCGGTTGTACTATAAAGGAGAACCTATAACAACACTATGATGTACTATTTTTTAAATTTTCCTGTATTCCGGGTCTGCCAAAATATCTATATTTCGGCTTAGATAGATGATAAAATCTTGAATTTTTTTTTAAAAAGATGCGCCGTGAAAAGCTCTACAAAAATTATAATAACAAATTCCTATTCACTTGTGTTAATAGTTTCTGCCAAACACAAAATGAAAAGCCTACATGATAGTACTACTTCTCACCATGTTGTGCGTAATAAAAAAAAATATTTGGAAGACCTTTTTGTTTTGCATGTATCTCAGCTTGAGAAAATGATAAAATCTTGATCGTTTTTTCAAAATATGCACCATCGAAAGCTCTACCAAAGCTGTATAAACAAATTCCTATTGGGAAGCAAAACAGTCTTCCAAGCTTGTTTTTTATTACGCACAATACGGTGAGAAGTAGTACTACCATGTAGGTTTTTCATTTTGAGTATGGCAGAAACCATTAACACAAGTCAATAGGGATTTGTTATTAAAGTTTTTTTAGAGTTTTTCACGGCGCATCTTTTAAAGAACAATTCAAATTTTATCATTTACCTAAGCGAAGATATAGACGAAATAAAAAAATGTTGCACACCCCGAAGATGACCAGAAAAATTTTAAAAATAGTATATGTCAGTGTTGTTACAGTTTCTCATCCATAGTATAACCTATAGACCTCAAACTTTGTAATTATGTAGTACTGTATATGTACAAAAATCTACCAAAGTTTCAACGAATATGCTTTTGCAGAATGCGAGAACGGTGAATTTTAAAATCGTTTCAGAACTTCCGGAACACCCTTTATATATCCTTGATATGCAATTTTCAATAAAGAAAAAGAAATGATCTTAATATACAATCTAAAAAAAAGGTATTCTACGAAACTTTAAAAGGATCTTCCCGCGGGTACACAGGAAGATCCTTCATTGGTTCCGTAGAAAGAAAGTTTCGCACCAAACCTGGTTACCAGTGCTCCATAAAAAGGTTTCGCAGTAATGATTCCGTACAAAACCCTTTTCACAGATTTGAAAAAAGGTTTCTAAGGGTTCCATATCAAACCATTTTCATAGATTGAAGAAGAAGTTTCTTAACAATCGTTTCGTAGGAAACTTCGATTAAGACAGTTACAAAAGGTTCTGTACAACGGGTTTCGCACAACACTGAATAAAAAAATCTAAAGCTGGGTTACGCCGTGCTTCCACGAACCGCATTCAGAATATGTGTAGGCACCAGTTAACAGCAATCGATCTTCCACATGAGTAAAGAGAAATCCACTCATACGGAACAGAAGCATGATTTCCGTAAAAACGTTCCGAACGCCACCGCTATCCTGCCAATCTACATTAGGCGTCCCTCTAAAATAAACCCTTCCAAACATGGCCTGTTCAAAAGACTTTTCCAAGAATGCTTCGGCGCCGTTCAATCCTACCATTAACAAGTGTAACCTCTTCTACGACAAAAAAACCTCATCTGTAAAAAAAACCCAACCCCAAAGAAAATATCAAAATATCGGCTTAACAATCAGCTGCATATACGGCACAGTGAGTCATAGAGAAAAAAACACAATCCATTTATATTGCATCGGTTGAAACCTGTTTGTAAATGACACAACTGCGTATGTATGAGCGACAGAGAAACATGCAGACATAACGTACCATAATTATTTCCCTCAACTAGAACTTACCACTGTCGAAAATAGAAAATTCATTCCTCTAGACAAGCAAAAACGACTTGAGGGTGTGGGTGTGGGTGTAGGTGTGGATGCGGTTAACTACTCATTGCAGCCGACACGCATGCCCACACCCACCCTGAACTCATCTAATAATGTTCAATCGAAATTTGTTTCAAAGAAGTCAAAAGACTCTTCAATCATCTATCTTGCTTCTTCCTTCAACTCTTTTCGTGGCAACCTTTAGTGGACAATAATTTAAATTATCGAAATAATTGTCGAACAAATTATAGATGGAATCAGTATAGAAATGGAAGAATTTTTTATCCAAATAGATATGTTCCATATCTACGAAATTTTAATCGTCAAAATGAAAATATGATATATTATAATCGTAATAGATATAATAACAATGGTAATTCATTTCAAGGTCAAAGAAGATTTAATCGATCTGTGTCACGAATATTTAATCAAAATCGACCAAGAAGTCTTTCCAATGTTCAACAACAACCACAACAACAACAAGGAGAAAATCGTTCAAATCAAAGACGTGGTCCGCGACAAATTAGATTAAATGATTTTCTTCCAGAAGAATTTCGTGATCCATCAGAAAATACAAGAAATCCTCCACAAGATTTTAATATAAATACAGCTGCAACAACTACATATACAACAACACCACCTGATGCATTACCACAACGTACAATATTTGCAAGTAATAATACAACACAACCATTTATAGTTAATGAAAATAATAATGACATCCAACAGCAACAAATTTAACAACAACGTAGAACTGCTTCATCATAGAGACGTCGACAATGATGATATCGTCAAGAACAATATCGTCAAAATATTTATAATAATAATAGATTTGAAATTTTAGGTGATAAAAATGATAACGATGAAAATGAAACTGATAATAGTGAGGATTTAGTTGAATTTGTATTAAATAATAGAAATAAAAGTAAAAATGAAAATAAAAAGAGTCGAATCTATCTTGAAGCAAATCGTATATTAAAATGGTTGAAGATAATTCAAAACAATCTAAAAATGCCCTAAGTGGTCGAGGCAATCAAACATTTAATTTAGCATCAGCTTATATCTATGATGAATGAATAAGAAATAATTATGAGCTACAAGTTTGGCAAGAATATTGAAAATTAGGTACAGAACAAAAACATTGGCCAAAAGACGTTATACAACATTCTAAAAAAAGGGATAATTTAATAAATACAAAATTTGTTCAAAAGAAAATCAGAAGATTAATAGGTGAAATAGCAGCTTTACGTGCTAATATATCTGATTTACAGATACAATTGACAACATATTGGACATATACAACATCTGAAGCAATTACACAAAAATTAGCTCATACTACATCAGAATTAGCAGCCAATTTAATAACAGATAGAATACGTCAAACAACAACAAATGTTGGTCAAGCAACAAGTTTTAGTATTCCATCTACAGTCACAACAATATCCACGATTAAAAATCAAACTCGTGATCCAGTTGATCGTTTAGAAAAATATATTTTGGAATATCTTCATAAATGTACTCAGCATGTCAAAAAATTAGCTAAAAATCGTATACAATTAGCTAAAGCATAAATGGAGAATAGAAAGCATTAGAAGATTTTCAACAAGTAGCGACCCCAATTCATTGGAATATGCATTTTATATTAAAATCAAAAATAAAAAGTTGGTCAACAAAAAATAAAAATTACCGTACAATTGGAAAACGTATCGAATCAGATTTACCACCAAAATTGATTTCAAAAATTGATTTTAGCTTTAAAATAGATGAAGCTATAATAAGTCAAGAAGAATCACAAGCATTATATAATCAAATAACACAAATTACGAAAAATTATCGAATAGAAACAATGACTTTATACGAACAAGCATCTGCACGTGAACATGAAATATTAACTAATGAAATTAGACAAATGATTGAAAGTTTGGCACAGACAAATAATAATGATGAAATTAGTTTTGCTGCTTTTAAACATTATCATGAGGGTGTGGGTGTGGGGTGTGAGTGTGGGGTGGGTGTGGGGGTGGGTGGGGGTGGGGGGTGGGTGTGGGGGTGAGTGTGG
>CAJNSZ010003769.1:0-10276 GCA_905329745.1 Rotaria sp. Silwood2
CTGAAAACGAGAGTATGTTGAAGTAGAAATCTTTCTTACCCCCGCCTCCAATCTTACATGTTCATTTTCACCTCATATTCTTGTTTTCGACATTTTTATTTTCGATATTTTTCCCTTTCGACATTTTTCCTTTCTGTCTTTTTCCATCCATTCGGGTGTAGTTCTTCATTTCACACTTTACCACATCGATATCCCGTGCTGATATTCACATCCACTTCCCATTGTTGTTTTGAGACTTCATCCGCATCCGTTAACAGCTGATCTAGAATATAATAAAAACTTTGATGACTTGCACAAGTATACGATTGATTTCACCCTCAAGATAAGTGCTTTTTGCCTACACTCAACATTTCATCATTCTCTCAGCTTAGCTAAACCTTTTATTGCAAGAGAGAATTCAGTTATTCACTCTGTCGCTCCTTATTGCAAAATTTGATGTCCAAATAAATCTTTTTTGTTTTTGCAATTACCTTGTTCTTCCTTGTGTTTTGATTTAGTATCTCATTAGCACGTGTAAAGTGTGCAAAAAAAATGAAACATGGCGTCATGATAGAAAAAGAAAAGAAACGCGACAAGTGCATTATTGAAATGCCTTTTGTTTCTTCGATGTATTTTCTTTCGTCTCTGCGTTATACACGTTTGAAGATAGTTTTTACATATGCACATAATATGCCGGGTTACACAGGCGTGTAATGAAAAAAATAAATAAATATCATGATATCGTTTACCTTACGAATAAAGTATTGCTTATATAAATTGTGCAATAACAGAATAAGGGAGCAAGTATAAAAATAATTGTCCACTAGAGAATAATCTTACTCGTGAATGAAAATAATATTCAATCAAAAAGGTAAGCGGTAATTGCATACAAAAACGTATGATACGTATCATTATTTTTATTATTTTATTTTACATTCAAAATTAAAAGAATCTAAACGAAATACGGATCAATAGTAAAAGTATTTGATCATGATTGCCTGCATCCATCAAAACAGATCCGTGTTTGATATGTTTTCGCAAGATCAATAATGACAACACGGTATCTTTACGTTAGTACCTAGGCAAGCAAAGGACGACGGAAAGGATTAGTTTTTTTCCTAGTTCTGACGGTATGTCTTGTACATTTTTCTTTGTTAAAAGGTCCTCGCATATGGCTATTCCAAAATCATTTGTAGTCCATAGCTCACGCCTTGACTGCTTAATGGACGGTCGTCAATTGCCTTATTGTGTCAAGTCTTTTTGAGAAAAAAACTAGCCATGTAATACCATCCTGATGTCCGTCCAAAAAGGATTTTAAATTAAAAAAAAGAGCGCCCACGATACTGTATACGACAAATTGTAGTCTTGTATATACTGATCGAGTTCGAACTAGTCTAAATAATGAAAGTATTAGGAAGAAGGTTAGATTCGATCATGTAGGCAGTATGTAACTTACCAAGCGTCTAGTCGATTGAACCATACGATCAAGCGATTAATCTGTACATATCGATAAACATTCTAAGATACTACTGAATACAAATTTACTCGGAGTTTTTCAGATTTCATTATAAATAAAAATTTGTATCATGGAAAACCAAAATAATTACATAAGATCGAATAGAACTAATTTAAATTTTTTCCATTGCTGACGTCTAGGAGATGTATTTTTTAATTGAAAAAAAAACTAAGCACAAAAAAGTAAAAATAAATAAATAAATAAATAAATCTAAAATTTAAAAAAATCATTATTTTCACTTCATGATTGAAATTAATTTCAATTTTAAAATTTTTGCAATTTAAACTAAGAGATAAACTAATTTTATGTAATCTACCTATTCATAAGTTAACCACTAGAACTCTTATGGTAAGTAAAATGTAATTAGAGCATAAAGACATTCAAAATGTTTTTAAACTGAATTATTTCTAATTAATTCTACGGTCTAATAAATTTCAAAAAAACATTAATACGTAATTTTCGTCGGGAAGTTCATAAAAAACACTTGGCGGTATCTTCATGTGTATCTTTGCACCTCAATATAATTTTATAGTTTTTGTATAAAAGAGTAGAAGTTTTTAGTCTCCAAAGAAGTGCTTCGTACACCTTTTGATGTGAAGCAGTGAAAATTGCAAATTTCCATACTCAATATAATGAAATTCATAAAAACATAGATTTGTTAAATATGATAAAGACATTGCAGACTAGTGAAATTACTTTTCTTAGGTTAGTTTCAATTACATATTGAATGAGCAAGGACCTATATGTTATTGAGACCGCTTAAAATAACACTTATCTGTCATTAAAGTATGATTCATGTCAGAGAACCCGTCCGATGTCGAACAGTGTCGGATCGAATGTTTCAATCCACATGTTGTCTCATTTTTTCCTCGTTTTTGTGCTCTCCAGACTAGTTCGGGCAAAATATATAGACAAAAAACACTAGACATGACGAATACAAAGACTTCTCAGACTAGTCCAAACGTAGTTGAAGGGCGTTTCTTGTGAAGACGACTGGTTCTAACGGATATGCAAGGCATCTCAGACTAAAGCAGATGGGCAGCGTGTATGTTTTAGACTAGTCTTGAACGATGTCCTCACTTAGTTTTTGTTTGCCTAGGTAAATCGTGTGTATATAAACTGTTTTGGATCCGTATTTTGTGATAGAGACGCTTGATTCAATTGTTGAGGTACTTTTAAAGAACTCGTTTTTGCAGTATTCGGGCTGTCAATTATTACTTCACAGACTGGATATACTTTGATGATGCGGTCGAGTTGATAAATTACTATTAGTTATCGAACATTATTTTGTATCCTGCACTCAAGAAAAAAGCACAGTGTGAAGCCTAGAGAGAATTTCAATAACTAAAACAAATTTGAAAATCGTTTTTTAAGTTTCGTACAAAAACTTTTTCTTTCGTATTGAGATAGATTTCATAATTTAATTTACGTCCAACGTCCATTATAATACTACTGGCCTTTTGGATACTCTTTCAATATCTATTTCTATCTTCTTTCAACTATATCTAACGCCTTCTTTCTTCGCGTAATTACTAATTTGCGCACCCAAATGTTATCCCTATTTCAAATTCCTTATTTCTTTATCTAATCTTTTTTTTTCTTAGACTTATCTCTTCAAATATTTATCAAAATCATGATTGCTATATTGAACGCTCTCTATTTGTGTCTGATACCTGATATCTACATGTAATTTCTTATATTGAGCCCCTATTTCTTCAGCTTTAATTTATTCTCCATATATTTGTCTATCAACCTGTGATTATGCATATTTCTGGTGTCTATATTCATATTGCTAAATCGATACGCCTGGTTATACGTCCACTTCTGTCTTTTTTATCAGCCCATCTCTCTCGCTTCTTATGTGAAATTGAAAATGAAAAATTGTTACATACTGTAAACTAAGTCCAGCACGAAAAAAGTCAATCGTCATAAAAAAAAGGCAAGTACAGTAAGACAATGAATACATTTGCTGAAGCAGTATTTTAAAACATCAAAAAATTTTTTACAACTTGTTGTGCCAGTGTGTTCAAGCAAATGATACCGTAAGACTATAGGTAACCCACTATTATGGAGATTCAACACATGCAAACATCGGGAGGTGTTCATTAGCAGAAACTGTTTCTTTCAAGGAAACGCAAAGTATTCATAGATTCAACCAAAACATAAAGGATTGAGATATAACCCATGGTTGGTAGGTTTTTTTGGAAGTGACTGCATATGAAATGTCTGGAGTTTAAGTGCAATCAGAAAATGTGCAAACCCGATTGTCAAGTGCATGATAGATAGATAGATAAACGTAATAAAGATTTAAATTAGTCGAGTTTCTGACTGATAAAGACCTATCTGTTTTATACACTAGAGCTGAAAAAATAGTTCCGTGTACAATCTTACTGTATATTACACACGTGATCTCAGTAGTTATCATACTGATGGAATTCTAATTTCTTCCTTCAACAAACTACATGGATTTTCAGTTTTCTTATGAGAGTGTTATAGATATTCTGATAGAACTGTGCCTTTGATTCTAACGTTACTGGCGTCTTTTTAACTTCTTACTATACCTTTTGTTACCCGAAACAGACTCAATAAAAAAAAGTATAGGGCGACCGAGTTCTTCATTCTATCTGCAGAACTAAGAGATGAGTGTATTAAACATAGAACTTTACAGCAAAAGTAACTTAAGCGATACATATTTAAGCAAATATAGCCTTCAGACTTGATCGGTTATACGATAGGTTTTATTTACAAAAATATTTTATGCTACTTAATTCGTCTCATGAACCACTGATTTTTAGATTTGTGTTCAATAATGATTTGTTTTTCTTTTAGATTATTCTCGAATTAACTATCAAATAGTAAAGTTTTTTCAATAATACATTTATTTTTCTTTCGCTTTGACTCATCTCATGAGCAATTAAATCGTAAGTTTGATTTGAATAACTAATTTAAGTTTTTTTCTAGATTCATCTCAATTAATTATTGAATAGTAAGTTTGCTCTTATTATATAAGCTTTGCTAGTTTCTGTTTTGAGTCATGCAAAGTGAGAATAGTGAGCAAGCTGGAGAGAAAAGGTAATATCTTCTTTTTTTCAACTCACGACAAGTCGAACAAGCACAATGATAAATGAAGACTTAGCAATTAGTTCTAACCTATGTTTAGACTCGTTATAACTGCGAAGGGATAAATTTCATTATTTCGCTGCACGAAGTTCTTATTGCCGATCATAATGATATCAAAACAACTGACCTTCTTATGTTAAATGAACTGTGTTTTTTTTGTATGAGTAGAGCCATATTTTGAGACAGAAAAACGAATTTCGAGATACGACTGCATTTTTCTAGAACTTTAGTAGGTTTATTAGGACACCATTTTTTAGAGAATAGTTAAAACGTTCAAAGCTTAGAAATATCACTTACAGAGAATGAAAATTATCTCTGAGCATTTTAGAATAAAAACAGAAAATAATCGATAAAATACCGTTTTAGCATCTAGTTCACTTGGAAATTCACGTTTTAGTCATAATATAATTAGTTTGAGGTGTCGAACACATTTTCTCTGAAGGAACAGTTTCGTAGATTCATTCTTTCTTTGAGGACGGTGAGTCTCATTTGTCTAACCGTCAACATTCCTAATGAATTATAATCTTTCGATGTACCTCCTACCGACTGTTATCATGCATTAAGAATAAAGTACAAACTGAATCTTAAAAAGAGAAATCGTAAATGATAGATAAAGATTTAGTGTATCAAGATCTATTAGTAAGAACAATTTAAAAACAGAGAAAATTTATCAATAAGTCATCAGCTATGTTGTCTGTTAGGCAAGTGAAATTTCATTGTCTTTGGAGGCAAGAATGAATCCACGAAGTTGTTCTTCTAAAGAAAGCGTGTTTAACATTGAAAATTAATTATATTATGACTGAAAAGTGATTCTACAAGTGAACTGAGCGCTTAAGTTATACTTACTGCACCATATTCTGTTTTGGTTCTCCAAGGTTCACACATAATTTTTATTTTTTATGAAGAACATTTCTAAGCTGATAACTTCTCGTCTACATGAGCTAATGCGCTCAATCAAAAGTAATTTTGTAGAGCGTGCTTTACTGCATATTTCCATTTCAAGGAGAGATTTCTAACCACCTTGTTTCATTATTGGAAAATTTAATATTCAAATCAATTTAGGATTCCTGAGTTACTCTTAAGTAATACCTAATTGAGTTGAGACGGAAATTGATAGGCGATATCATACGTAAAGATGGTGTATTCTATCCATTTACGATCATATACGGGCTGTTCTGTTCGATCTGGATAAGCACTTCTATTTGAAGATAAACCATTTTATTTACATAGAAAAATAGATTTTGATCTATAAATATCATGAGATTTTGTTTTGTCTTTCGTTTCCTATTTTTTATTCAATAACAATAAGTAATAAGAGTCGCCTCGAGCGATTATCAATTTCACTAGGTAAATATAAAAACAAAATAGATAGAAACATAATTACTTATCCAAAGGATAACAATTATATCGATTTGTGATGTTCAAAGTCAAAATGATATAAGATATGAATTTTTAATATAGTTTTTAGTTTAAAGTATCGTTGTATGGAAAAAACAAAACAAACTGCAATACATAAATTATTTGTGCCTATTTTTTGGAAAATCTAAAAAAATAACAGGTGAAATCATTTTTAGAATTTTGATTTTTATTGCAAACCGAACCTATCGGGACCATATTAGCTTAAGTGAATGGTATCCATTGAAGAAGTTCTCTCATAAGATTTCCCTTTCTAAGAAACAAAAAAAGAACATTCAGAATGAATAGTTTTTTGACGAGCAAATAAATGAGAAAGACATACAATTAATCAAATATATTAATTCAGGTTTTTACTTTGATTAATTGCATGTGTTTTTATGTTAAAAGTGCCATCGTATGATTAGAAATATAATTCTTTATTAGATTAGCTTTTCAAATTGCGCCAAATGTTTCTATAATCATGACAAGACGTATAAAAAAATCTTTTAAAAACCTTTCCAACCTTTGCTCAACGATGTCTGAAATGGATTAACAAACGGATAGACTCAAATTACTTAAATATTCACCAGTATTTCAGCAGCATTTTCTTATCAAAAGTGTTTTTCGTCAATCAAATGCTGCGGTATATGTATCGATTATCTCTAGTTGGATGTGCTGCTATATTTTTGATAAGTTATCAATTTGAAATATGATATTTATCATTAATATTGACGATAAACTATAGATCAAAACATTGTGTCACTGAACAGAATATCACTTAGAAATTATAGATATGTCTATGCAGTCTTATTATGAAACAGTACCTGATAATTTTGCACTTAAAAACCAAGATAAAAAATGATCTAAGATATTCATCACAGTTACAATAGGAATGCCATGATAATCACGATTATCGTAATCTAATCACTCAATTCATTTATATATGAACGATTAAAACGAAAAACCTATCTGATTATCCGATCAATAATGATCGAATCAGCAAAATACCTTACACAAACAACAAAATGATGTTAAAGAAAATTAAAATTCATTGTCAAACACATCTAAATCATACTACACAATAGAATGTATCTTCACTGGTCAGAAAGATTTCAGAAACAAAGTTATAAACAAACAAGACAAATCAATAAGAAAAATGTTCTCAATGGATCATTGACAAATGTTGAAACTAACGAGTTACAAGTGAAAACATGTTTTAACAAATATTTGTCAGTCAATTGAGTCAAATCGATACGAGAAAAGAACGTTTATGGAAGCATATCAGAGATCAAAATGAATAAGAAAATCTCGAATCGAATTCGATTTAGTTTCGTTGTTTGAGATATATTTCGCTATATACCGGCTTCCGATGTTTTCTATACACATATTGGCAATGTTCATCTATGTTTTGTGTTCCAATAAGGTGAAGTTTTTCGAAACAGTACCTGTGTTCGATATAGTCCGAATGTTTTTGTGTTCATTAAGAAAAATATTCGAATTCAATAAGTGAGCAATATTTATAGAAGAAAATGAATATTTTATCATTTAGAATTCTAGATCAGAGTTACTAAAGCAATTAATCTGTTCTTTTGATATTTTTTTTAATTTTATTAAGACTTTGCAACTTTTCAGCACAGAAAGAACGTAATCGATCACTCAAACAGTAATTTATAGAAAAGTATTCTAGTGAATAATGACGACTTGCTGAAAACTACCTTTTATTAAATACTGTTATTTTATTGTCCGTTTCAAAATATAGTGCCCTCCGCTGTTTTCTGAATAACGCAAGAACACCAACAGTTAGAAACTTGCGGCTTTCATCAATTAAAAGCGGAGACAGGGGGACGTCTTTTTCTTTTATATTGTATAAGATGAAATCATATTAAAATAAATTATTTCTGCAAAACGTCGAAAACATTTTTTAAAAGTCTGTCATTTTGATGAAATTTTGGTTTTGACATGTGATCTAGATCGAAGAACTTCAGATCTACAGTTACATATATAATTCGAATAATTATCTTTCCACATCCTAATCTTGTACAAATTAAATCGTCTATTTAATTGCACGGAACCTATGGACTTCTTTTACTGTTCAAGCAAATATTGTTATTTTTTGTGAAAATTTCATCTGAATGATAAATTGTTTTTATACATTTTTTCGATGTTTTGCAGCAATGACTGATTTTAAAATGATGTCGTCTTAAACAATATTAGAGAAAAAGACGTCCACCTATCTCCACTTTTGATTGGTGAAAGCCGCAAGTTTCTAACTATTTGCGGTTCTTCAGTTATCCAGAAAACAGTGAAGGGTACTATATTTGAACCGGACAATAGTATAGATGAACGAAAATTCTATGGATGATGCTGCTATCTCAATTGAACACTCACTTGCTCAGCAACATTCTTATATGCACAACGAGCATCATGAAGAATCAACACAAAATCAATCTAACTCAGCAAGGTTGGTTAATGTTTCTATTAAAATCAATAAATCGCGAATGACTCCAACATTTTCTTTATATTGTATTTTGTTTTGAATCATCATAATGTATAGAATATTTTTACTAGCATACATTTGTATTGGTCACAACATCGATTTTTAACGGCTGCAGGTGCATTTACTGTGTTCATCATTATAGTAATAACTATTGGTATACTGACAATTTGTTTTACGTCACCAAAAGTCACTGGTGTGTACTGTTTTTATAGATCTATAAACGCTTTTTTATAGATAAAATAAGATCACATCCAAGACCTATAACTAAAAACTCAAGATAACACGTACAATTGTTCTCGATTGAGTAGGTTGGTTGAAATAATCAATAGCTTACTATATGAAATAGAGTGGAACTAAATAATTGCACATTTGTCACACGGAAATTATCGATGAATATTCGTTGTCCTTGTGATAAAATCATTGACATCTACGCTAAATATTTCATATCGTCGTTCCCTGTATTATTGTTCTCTTCTTCTTCGTGTAGCTGATATGGCCGTATATCAAACTCCATCTGAATTCCAAGAAAATAAAGAATTCTTTTAAAAGATGATGATTTTGAGTTCTCTTCATATAGAGTAGTATGACAATATCTGACAGTATATTATAAGACTTGCGAGAATCCAATACGATCCAATAGGAATGGTTGCACTTGAGCAACCAATCAATCATCATACGGGTTTTCATATGTCTTTTAGTTCGAAAATGTGAGCTAAAGTTCATATCAATGGACAAAAAACCAATCGAATACAATTATGGCCCTCGATCTGTTGCTATTGGTGATTTTAATAACGATACTCGGCTAGACATGGTTGTTGCCAATCATATCGTAAACAGTATTGCTATATATATTGGATATAACAACGGTACGTTTTCAAGTTCAATCGAGTATTCAACTGGTACTGGGTCCACTCCGTTCATGGTTGCTGTTGGACATTTCAACAATGATGGTCAATTAGATATCGCAGTTGCTAATTTTGGAAGTAATAACGTCGGTATATTTCTTGGATTTGGAAATAGTTCTTTCGCCAGCCAAAAAGAGATTTCAATTGGCTCTTCTCGTCCGATTTCGCTTGGCGTAGCTGACTTCAACAATGACACATTACTTGATATTGTCACCGCTAATTATGGAACACATAGTATAAGTATACTCCATGGGTATGGGAATGGAAATTTTTCGGCTCCAACTACATATTCGACAGGCTATGACTCTTTTCCATCGTCATTGATCGTTGGAAATTTTAATAATGACAATTATTTAGACCTCGCCATTGCCAACTATGGCACGAACAATGTTGGTATACTTCTTGGAAATGATAACGGCACTTTTTCAAGCCAAATAACATTTTCAACTAGCTTTGGTTCTCATCCATACTCAATCGCTGCTGGCTATTTCAATAACGACGCCTTTCTCGATATCGCTGTTGCTCATTATGGAATTAATAAAATAGGAGTGTTTCTAAGCAATGGCAACGCAACTTTTGCAAGTCAAGCTATCTATTCCATCGATTCTGCTTCTCCATACTCGATTGGAGTTGGCGACTTCAATCAGGACAATCAGCTGGATTTAGTTGTCACTAACAACGGTATTAACAATGTAGCCGTGCTTCTCGGTAATGCAGATGGGACTTTTGAAAATTCAATAATGTATTCCACTGGAGCTTCTTCTTCGATATCATTCGCCATTGAAGATTTCAGCAAAGACAATCGGCTAGATATTATCGTTGTTAGTAATGACACTGGTGCCATAGATATCCTTCTGGGTTATT
>CAJNSZ010003770.1:0-10276 GCA_905329745.1 Rotaria sp. Silwood2
TCTGTAGATGCCTGAAAGAGAACAGAACGATGTTAACTATTGCAAAATAATAAGCACAACATTAAAGCAAAATATGTTTCCATTGCAAACATACATTCAACGGTAAACATGCGAAAAAACAATTTAATTTATTCCAGGTTGTCGCTTTCAATATGAGGTTACTTTGATCAAAGAATGAAAAATGTATTGTAGTAGCATAGTAACATCAAAGTTTCTGTAGAAAAAGAAAAAAAACCTACTTATTGGGCTCTTTTCATTTGGCCTCATCTTGTCACATTGACATTAAAAAAATGAAACTATCATAGGCAATCGATATTTAGAATGTCACTTCGATGGGTGTAATTATGGGTATGACTATTTCTTTAAGTCCATATCAAAATTTTGAAATTGTACAATTTTTAATCAAGTATAATCTGAATTTAAGCTTATATTTTGTTTTGTTTCTAATTTCTAGGATTTTGCCAAGTTTTTTTTCGTACATGTCAAACTTGAAACTTGAATTCAAGTATTCAATTATTGAATACTTGAATAGTTGAAACAACTTTTCAATAATTGAATTCAAGTTTCAAGTTTGACACTACTGATATCTTAAAGGATACCATAAACAGTGAAGGTCATCTTTTTTCTTTTTTCACATATTTTTTCCTGTTTTGAACATTTGAGTCAAGCAAAAGAATCAAAGCCTTAGGAAACTCACATGTGAACACACATTCCGTTTTAATGATCTATTGAATATAATCTTAATCGTACATTGTAAACAGATTAGATGATTCTCTATCAATGATCATGAAGAGAAAAAAAATAGGTTTGGGTTTGAGTGTGAGTCTTGGGTGTGGGAGTGGGTGTTGGCCTAACTCTGGCTAAGAATTCAGTGAAGATTGACACCCACACCCTCAAAGTTAACACTATTAACATCAAAATCATAAATATTAATAATAAGAGCAATAATAGTGAAGACAAAGAGAGAACTTCTGATATTTAGATCCTTATTATTCTTAGGAATAGTCTTATTAAGTGATTGTAGTTCTCTCCGATTATTAATTAATTAGTTTCTGGAAAAATTGGAACAAAATGGTTTTGATTTTCTGAAAAATCTTTTCCAATTAAAAACTATGAAATGAATTAAATCTGTCGTTAAAAACTAAATATGAGTAATACTTATCTTTATCTAACATTGACGACTCATTTTAAAATCAATTCAAACTTGATACAAATGCACTTCTTTCTTATCGTTATCTATGAGAAAAAGGCAACACAATCAGTTATACTTAATTACTTTATTGATCTGAAAGATGAAACAAAAATAAAATTCGATGATTTTTTTTCTTATTCACTAAATAGTCAAAAATAATTTTGTTTCCCAACAAAATTAGTCAAAGAGAATTATTTCTAAATATTGCAATGTCGTAGTAAAGAATAACGAATTTTCTTTTATTTAAAATTTTGAAAAATTACAAAATTAATATAAGAAAAAATGAATTCAATACACAGTTAAAACATATCCATTATTGTTATCATCATCACTAAAAACACGTTTTGCAAGTTCATCTTTTGTATAAATACGATTTTCAATCAATTTAGATGGTATAGGACCAAGTAATGTATCTCCATTTGGATCACAAAAAAGGCAATAGAAAATCGAGAATAATTTTGTTCATTAATATTTGATGCAATAACTCGATGAATTGTACTTTTAATCATTCCTTTACTCCAATATTAAAAAACATCTTCAAAATTGACTACAATCATATTATCACGAGCTTCAACTGGATGCCAAACATTTGTTGAACGATCAAATATTTCAAGACCAGATTTATTATCATGTTGAAATACAAATGTAAGTGATCCATCATCTGAATGAGCGCCCTTCAACAATAATATAAAATTATCTTACGAGAGAACCTATGCTATTTTTCGAACGCTGTTCGACTACATGTTATGAATATGAGAAAATTTTGATGAAATTAGGACAAGGTACATTTGTTTTCGTTGAAACTTTCAGGACTAACAAGTCTGCTATTAGGCACAATTCCAGTTTGGATCTCTGTGTCTAGACTTTTTTGGACAAACTTTGCTTTCTGTAAAAAATCTCCTTAAAATGACTACATCTCTTCGTCAGTCCAGTTATGTTTTGATGTAAAATAATCTCGATCAATTTGAAAAACGTTTCAGCTAAGTATTCAAATAGACGCGTACAAAGATCATAGCCTTGTCGAAAAAATTGTTCGATTATTTTGAAATTTTCCTCATGAGAAAATATACTAGGTAACATATCTTTATTAATTACATCTGATTGACGAATTTTAAATGCTTCTTTTCCATCAGTAAGTTTGAAATTAGCTGAATCAAGTTTTTCATGACCAATTCTTAAATAACCTTGATAAAGTGTCGTATTCAATGAATAAACGAGTTTTTCATTCAGAGAAAGACGAAAAATTCTTTTGCCATGGAAAACATTTCACTTTGTAAAAAATCTAATCCATGATTTGTTGCATAAAAGAAACCTGTTGTTAAACAAGTCAGTAAAAGAGATTGACGAATATCATCCGGATTTGATTTAAGATCAATTAAAGGTAAAGATGAAAAAGAGATTTGTTTTTTCTTTTATTTTGAAAGATAAGGATGTGGGTGTGGATGTGGTAGTGTTGGGTGTGGATCAAAGCTGATAGCCTGGCCTGATCAGGCTAGAAAATTTTTGATCTGGCCTGCAGGCCAGACCAGACTAAAGTTCTTAGCCTGGGTCTGATTTAATACTAACATTTACAGTATTCAATTCTAAGAATAAGATGACTTCACGAGTCGATGATGATTGCCTCTGATATTTTCTGTTGATCATCAAGTCAAATCAACGTTTTTATATGGTTTATAAGGTTTTTTGACCAAAGCTGCCAACAGGCCACTTTTTTTCAGCCTGGCCTGGCCTGCAGACTTTTGAGAGAACAGAACAAATTTATCAAATATTTTACTACTTTCAGGGATAAAATTGTACAATGTGCATCAGATTTCTTTTCATTCTCTCACCCTAGTCGTGATCGCATATTTCTCCTCAATTAAGATGATGAAATTGCGCACTTTTCCAAGAAATAGAAAATCAAAAGATACACTGCTGAAAAAAAAATAGTCTTGCTTATACAGACAGTTATTCCTTCAAAGCCATTCTGCTTTCATCAGGGTTGTTCCACAACAGAGAAAAACATATACTATAATAAATATAACATAAAGATTGAAAAATAGCAAACAGTATTAATCTAAGTCACAAATGTTTACTGCTTCTCTTTGTTTGCTGAATGATGTTTGTTGGGTTTTATTATTTGTCAATTTCATTTTGTATAAGAATACATTATCCTTCCCTATTGGGGCACATTCTAATTTAATCATAAGTCAGCATAAAAATACGAAAACAAGCAAATTAGTTTACAAGAATCATATATTCTAAAGAAAAAATATAGCCTTTTTGAGTTGATGTAAACTCTTGGAGTTAGGTGCCACTTTGAATTTTCATTTTTAATACTGGAATAGAATGGATGAGACAATTGAATATCACTAATGATCATCATTGTCATTCATCGCAGGACATAGTGAGGTCACACATTCTCAATTCTGTTTACAAAGACTCCCATAAAACATCGAGCACCGAGGCATGCAACAGGTGTTTTTTTTAAATTAAAGAATGTCATTTTAAAATTTGTTATTCATTTTAAAATAAAAATTTAACTGCAATAACTTTGTCTAAGTATTTTAAATCTGCAATGCTACTTCGAATCAGAATGGATCAATGCACAAAAGATTTGACTACATATCGTTCAGGCCACAAGTTTCGGCCTGACCTGGCCTGCAGGCCAAGGTGAATCTAGCCTGGCCTGGCAATCTGGCAGGCCGGCAGACCAGGCTGACAGCTCTGTCTTTGACCGTGTTTGTTACTATTAACTTTCAGTTCTCGGACATTTAGAATTTTTCAATTTCTTTTTGAATTTTCTCCTTTGATGATACACAGCTACAATTATTTCTAGCACTTTTTGTGTCAAAACTATTTAAAATTCTTGTTACTTATTTAATATTATACTAAGAAAGATCGCATTACTCAGTTAAAGAATTTCATGGTTCCAAGAGTTGGTATAAACTAGAATAGAATTCAGGTTTTCGTTTATTGAAAATGATGAAGGATTAAGTCCTGTCCACTCGTAAAATTATCGTGTGAATAAAAGTCATCAAACCGTAAGATTAGTAGACGGTTTTAAGCTAATTTTGAGAAGTTCTCATTCGTACGCATTTGAGATTGAATATACCTTACATATTAGCAAGTCTTCAAGATAATCGATAATTTCCATATATATCTAGTTATAATTTTATTTCAAAAAAATTCAAATATCTCCACATAAATTCCTAAATTTCAACATCTGCTTGATTGACTACATGTTTGAAAGTGTTTCATTTCAAAACACAGGCCCATATTCATGTGTCAAAGATTTTCATAAAACCGATCTTAAAATTGATTCATGAATGTTCTTAGTTGAGCATTGGTATACTATATTCTATTGCTCTCATGAAAGCAAGTCGGATCACAAATTGAAGCGTATACAATGGATTAATGCTAATTTGTAAATTTCATAATAATAAAAAGTCTGAAACATCAGTTCGCCTGATTTGACCTACAGGCGCCTGCAGGCCAGGCTAAAAAAAGTGGCCTGTTGGCAGCTCTGATGTGGATGTGGGTGTGCATGTACGTGCGGGTGTTTGCGCAGGTGCACATCTTGTCCTTCAGCTGATCCACATCCACATCCACACCCACCCACAAAGCAAGCGATAACAAAAAAGTGGATATAACGTGAGAAATAGTTTAAGTATACAATTGATGAATATAGCAAATCTCATGTTATGTCTGGTGCATCAAGATCTTTCTCAAGCAATGCCGTCTTCGCAGAAGGATAATGGTTCAGAAAAGAATAATACACAATTATATTATCTTGTTTGTTTGTATTTTGATGTGTTGTCGAATAGTTTTATTATAAAGATTAATTAGAATTTAATTATTGTCATAAAATCATTAATAAAACAAATATTTTTCGAAAGATTATTCTCAGCGTTCCTCTCTTTCTCAATAAATTTATTTAGATTTTCATAAACAATTTGTTTTTTTACAATAAGAAAGTTTATTTTCGATACTTTACAATTGTATAGAAGAAAAACACCTATCAGATAAGAAATACATCAAATATTCATCGAAAATCGTTTTTCTTTCGACGTGAAAAGATCGATGAAAATTTATTCAAGAAAATAAAAAAAAATACTTTAGTTTTCTTCATAAGAATTTCTTATTAAAATCATCGCATATCTTTATTAATTCCAATTATAAACCTTCATATAAACGAGCATATATTTATCTTTTCACAATGCATCATCAAGTGAACTCGATATTGTTTAGGATCTTGTGTTTTATTATTCAATTTCAAACAGAATTCACATAAGAAACTATTCTATTGTCATCATCAGATCTAATACATTGTCTTATATTTTAGTTGTTCTTCATTCGAATAGAAATGAGAAACTAACAAAAGACACATGTTTAGAATTCTCTTCATTGATATTTCGATGGATTATTAATTATAAGATCAATTATGTCATTTGTTGGACATTTATGATTGATAACATTAATGAATCTTTAGACAATATCACTTGTTCAACAGATGTTATACTGCAGAATCCTGTGAATAAAATCTACTTGATTGATAGAAGAAATAATCACATTGAATTGATCTTCTGTGATTAGTGAAATGATTGTCATTCTTACAAGTATCAATAATAACATTTTATTTGGTTTATCATCTTTGTTAATTTATCTTTTAATGTTAATTATTTGTAAATAAAAATCAAAGAGATGAAATGAA
Source organism: Rotaria sp. Silwood2 (assembly GCA_905329745.1). Lineage (NCBI taxonomy): Eukaryota > Metazoa > Rotifera > Eurotatoria > Philodinida > Philodinidae > Rotaria > Rotaria sp. Silwood2. Next base: position 5,886 of record CAJNSZ010003770.1, read on the forward strand.
TTCTTTGAAAAAGATGTGTCATATAAACATAATATAAGATGATCAAAGTTTTATAGAATTGATGAAGATTTTAAACAAGAAATCCTGAATTGTTACTGAAAAAAAATGTTGTGTCAAATCAAATTATGATCAATTGAAAATTTGACTTTGTAAAGAATTTTTAACATATTTCTTCTGAATAATCTTTGATTATTTTCTTCTTCAGAAATTATTTTATGTTGAACATCTTCATATCAAAAAAAAGAAAATGTATTTGTTTACGATAAATATCCTCTTGAAAAATCTGAGTATTAATTGATCTTCTATTCAAATTATCGATAAAACTATTCGTATCCATTTGAGCGATTGAACATTTGTTTAGATATTGAACAATTCTTTTCGAAACACTCGAGAAAAATAAGAAGATTTAGTGATGATCGAAATTTCAACAAGACATGAAAACATGTGAATAGAAAGGAAAAATATTTCTGTAAATGATTCGATAAATCAATTATTTTCAATAGTCGAAAAATTGTTCTGAAATATTGTTATACATGTTTCTTCATCTTGTATTGTCTGAAATCAATGGAAAATTCTAAATTAAGACTTATCTTATTGTAGTGATAAATTGTTTTTCTCAGAATTATCTTCATATGAATTGACTGAAAACAGAAAAAAATAATATTTGACTATATATTGAAGTGTGGTCGAATGACACTGGAGATAGGGAAAGCCATTTTACATAAGAAGACATGTGTAGTAGAATTGTTATATCTCTAGCCAAGAACGAGGAATCTAGCTGAAATTTCCAGTAGTGCGAGGATGACCCATCCGCAGTGTTCCCAAAAATTTTCAGCTTCATACAACATATTAGGGTGGAGATTGAGTTTTCACAAGCTGACGAAGCGAAAATCAGTAAGCGATTTTATTTTGAGGGAAGCCTTAAGAAGTTTTTACGACACACTTTTCAATTGTTTTTCTAACTAATTTGGCCATCTGGAATGCTGCTCATCCACACCTTTATATACATGATCTAATTATTCATCGTCGTTTAACTGACGAAACCGAAATATAGACACTCGTTTCTGAATGTTCGCTACTTACAACTTTCGCTTCCATTGCAGGAATCATCTTTCTTGTGTTGTCTCATCGGTCTCTTCAGCGATGATGATAGTAAAGATTAACAATTTCGTCATTGGCCCTATCTAGTGTCACTCTGTACCGAAATCAACTATGAACAACGTAATATCTTGTCGTACAGTAATTCTTTATATTGACGGCTCGTTGCAAAAACTGATCTCAAGTTTCGTCGAAGCGATTTTCATGCTGATTGTTCAACGCCAATATTGTCGATTTGGCTTTGATTTTGTTCTTGTTGATGAAGAGTGGATGTGGATGTAAACATAAAACACTGAAATAATGTTATTATTTTAAAAACTATATGCTTGATAAAAACGTGAAAAATGAGCAACGTTTTTGTTTTACTATCCATTGAATTATGATACAAATGATCCATTGAAGGATATTTAAACAAGGAGAAAGAAGAGACCAAACATGTTCAGACGCTTATTACAATATTGTTTCTTACTTTTTGAATATGTTTCAATAATTTTCAAGTTTTATTGGTTTTGAGCAGTATTTTAAGAAAAATATTCTGCCAGAATTCTATAATCCATCATATTCGGATAAATTACATGATTATGTAGAAGACATACCAGTACATTTTAGCAAATAGACTCCTTATAATAAACGTTTCCCAAGCCAACACTAGTAATCACGAAAGTGTGGGTGTAAGCAGCTTATTTAACCTTCACTCACCTTTTCAAGAAAAGATAATAGCAATAACGCAATACTCTACAAAGATGTTTTATGTGATGAAATCAGGCTGCTTTGAACGAGTAATGCGGTAGAGCTTTGATTCTATTTATTCGAAATTGTTCAAATTTACTATATGTCTTTATTTTTCAGTGATCCAGATGCATGTTTCCGGGAAACTGCAAAAATTATATTAAGCAGACAGAACTCTTTCTTGAAGATGCTTTCATGAACTATGTGAATTTTATTTAATAAGAATACAAATTACAGAAAACTCGTTGAAATTTTCATCTCTTTCTAAATGAAAAATGAAAATCTTTCATTTCATTTTTGTTTATTAACGAATCCATAGATGAATACATTCAGTAAATGTTCTATCTCTGTTGATAACGCATGATAAATGAGTGCGTAGCCATTCGACTAGTTCGTCGTCATCGATCAATAATAATGTCGATTTATTTTTCCATTTGTCATCTTGACATTGGATATTTAATGCTCGAAGATTGGGTAGTCCATTAACCAAATCCAGAATATTTTTTCGCTTGTTGACGATAATAGAAAGGAATTCACATTGAATAGCTAATGGTGAACGAATCAACGCAGAACATCTTTGATCGTCGAAATAAGTTTTTATTTTACTAAGTGAACAGCATGCATTTTGAAAACAAAGTGATCGAATTGAATGACTGGTGAGATTCAAAGGTATCTCTTGAATAATCAATGGAAACCAGGCCAGTATTTCCAATGAATATAGATAAAGTGCTCGATTGATAAGATTTTGAAGTTGCCATCCAGCCATATTAGTATCGATAAGAGGAAAACATCCGACTTGCAGAATAATCAATCGATCGAATCGTGGCAAATCAGACAATAAAATATCAGTAAAAGGTAGCGTTAGATGAAGATGTCGAATATTCGAAAAACATACATGAGTGAACATCAAGTGAATCAAATGCGATGCATGATCATCATCTTTCTCATAATCGTATTCCCATGGACATGTGGATTTCGTGCGAATAGTGCAGCTAGATGGTTGAATAACAAAATAATCTGACAAATCAGGTAAACTATAGAGAAAAATGTCGCTTGTAGTGTCGTTTGGTGTCCATTGACATCGAACGAACCACTGACGATCCTTAAGCCAGTATGAAGTACGATATGAATCGAATAAACGATCAATTTCTTTTTCCTTATCATTACCATTATTCAGTTGATAACGCATGCAGATTTTGAATATTTTGAGTTTCGATAAATGATCAACAATAATTTGTTTCCATTGATCACCATTGATAATCATACCTGATGTTTTGACTATTAAACATAACAGGTTCGGCATGTTTTGTAACAGATTAAACATTCCTTTAGAGAATTGAGAAACAAACAGATTCAATGCAATGATAGATTGAACAGGAGATTTCAATTGTTTGCCATCGGCAGCACCATCAGACATACGAGCATCTAGATGACGAATATTCGGCGTACATCGAAATAATTCAACGAATTGATTCAATTGCCAGTTGACAGGCGGAAGCGACACATGTTTAATAGATTTAGATACAGAGATTGGCATAAAAGAAGTTTGATCATTATGCAGAAATTTGAAGTCTAATAGACAATGAGTAAGTTTTGGTAGAGTCCAAATAGAATTAATAGTATCATAATGAGTTTTACAGCAGCGTTCAAAGAAACATTCGATAAAACGAAGACAAGTCAAATGAAGAAGATGTCGACATTGAAAGATGATTTTAGTTAATAATTCATTCGAACAAACATAACGAAATGAAAGTGATCGCAAATGAATAAATCGAAGAAAAGTACAGTCATCTAATAGAAACAAATCGATTTGACATGGTGTCTCATCAGTATTCGAAAGATGAAGAGTAACAATTCGATCGGTAATTAATGGAAGATACTGTCGACAGATCAAATCAAAATCATGTTTGGATGTCAAGTGAAAATCGAAAATATGAATTCGGAAATGAACAATGAGAAGTCTATTGAAACGAGAATTAAGATCATAGAAAGCACGAAATAGATCAACACCATTGAAATATTCGAACAAATTTAGTAAGATTTCGTTAGCCAATAATTCGAGACTCATCTTGTATGAAGGATGTACAGGCAAATGATTTGTTCGTTGTCAGACAGATAATGAGAAGTTCATTGAATAGTCTTCGACCGTTTCTATCTTTGTTCATGTTGCGTCACTGCTTTAGATCTCAAACAGACTAGACAAATTCAAACTGAATGAACCAATGTGATTGGTGTAAAATTTAAAATAGACTTCGGTCATCTTATTGAGGATAATTTAACTTTAATGCGCCAATCATGTACAATATCGTTTTTCCAATAAGAAAGCAGACGTATTGTCCCCTATATATATATATATATATGGTGTTTCGACCCCCTTTTTATTATTTTTTTCTATCTTTAACATATGCAGTCATGAAGAGATATAAGCTATTTTTTTTCTATTTTTTTCCAGAAGACAGCCTATGTTATTCGTTACAAAACCTAGTAAAAAAAATATTTCTTCAAGCAGATGACTGAAAAATCATAACTGATCAACAAAAATGCAACAATCCAAAAAAATCTAC
>CAJNSZ010003771.1:0-10276 GCA_905329745.1 Rotaria sp. Silwood2
AGACCTGCTGACCCAGTCAGTTGACTTATTAATATTTCAGACAACTTTTGTAATATCGTTGAATCAGTCGAAGAACTCAAGAGTAAAGTGTTTCCAAACATTCAAACTCACTACAAGGACCACAAATGGTTATGTAAACGTGCTATTCTGGCTCCGAAAAACGTCAACGTAAATGCCATCAATCTACAAATTCAGCAACAGTTTCCTGGTGAAGCTATATCTTACAAATCAATTGATACAGTTAAAGATATCGACATGGCAGTTCAATATCCAACTGAGTTTCTCAATTCACTCGAACCTTCTGGAATGCCACCACATAACTTGCGTCTGAAAATTGGATCATCTATTATGCTCCTAAGAAATCTGGATGCACCAAGATTATGTAATCGTACAAGGCTATGTGTCAAAACTCTAATGCCTCATGTAATCGAAGCAACGATCATGACAGGTTGTGCAAAAGGTGAAGATGTATTCATACCAAAAATACCTTTGCTCCCTTCTGATATGTCATTTGAATTTACACGACTTCAGTTTCCAGTACGGCTTGCCTTCGCAATGTCTATTAATAAGGCCCAAGGGCAATCACTTAAAGTTGCTGGTGTCAATTTAGAAACTCCTTGCTTTTCTCACGGTCAACTTTATGTGGCATGCTCGAGAGTAGGAACTGGAAAGAATTTGTATGTTTTTGCTCCAGATGGAAAAACGAAGAACATCGTGTACAAAACAGCTTTACAATGAAAAATTCTATTTTGCTGTTTTTTTGCTTGGAAGAAGTTCATCAATAAAAATATAAAAAAGAAAAAAAAGTCTATAACGGCTTTAATATGTTAAATATTAAAATTAAAAAAGAAAAGATTCGAGTGTAGCTTATGATATTGCAGATGAATAGCTGTTGAGGACTGTGGCAACATCGTATTATCATCCGTGAGATATATGCTATCGTATCATCTCCATACATCGGATACCTCCGCTAGTTTTATATACATGAATTATCCACGAACAACAGGCTGCTTGTAATACAATATCATGTTTATTGAGTAAACCAATATTCGGGAGTAAATATCCAAGGGAATCGAAATTCGAATGGGTATGAACGATTATTTTGAGTATACCGGCAGAACCAGATGATCCGATAATGATGGATGAAGAATTTGATTCAAACGATCGAAATCAATATCGGATGTGTCAAGAATAATTTTGCTCAGATCTACAATAGGGATTGTTGATGAAATGACCTTACCTCTAGTAGATGCCTGTGCAAGTACTACACGCCCAGAAATTTGAACAATTAGCATCTCGAGACGACCTCGATACTCGTCTGGATTGAGTATACAATAGGCACCATCTGCCATAAGTATACCGCAAATACCGATGGACATTTCAATCGACCGTTCTACACATTGAAAAATAATATTTTCTTTCTTATCCATACCCACCGTTTTCCGAATGCATAGCACCACTTGTTGCGAAAACACAGACAATTCAGCATATGATAACAATTGTTCATTCCTGTTCAAGTATAAGTTAATTTTTAAAAAAGGAACATAAGACTTGAAAAAATATAACTGTTTGCAAAAAGAGTTTTCATTTAGAAACTTCACTATTGCTCCCACAGTTTTCATTCATTTCTACTGGTTCTAGCAAGGTTCGATAGCTCACAAAAAATATTCTGTATTGGTGTATATTGAAATCTTTTTCAACCATGTTCGATAGAAAATGAAAAATATAAGTGCCAACATTGAAAGTTGCAAAAAATCAATATAGTTTTTCAGGGTTCTAAATCATCTTTTTTCTATTATTTCTCAGCAAGAACTGTTAAAAATCACTTCAAAAACCGGTTGTGTCCAATATGATAATTAATTTAAACCATTATTCGAGATTTCTTGATGAAATTAAAGAATAATCAGTTTGCTACCGAACTTCGTTCTTTTTTTACAAATTTTTACTTGACGATTTTGTATATTCTTCATTGAATTAATATCGAATTTTTACACTAGCTAATAAAAGTCCATTACATCGTCTTAGTGCAATAATAGAATTTCTTTGTAACCGTTTATTGTATCATCTATATCCTTGATTTTTCTACCGAACATGATCGAAAAAAATTTCAAAATACACCAATACAGAATATTTTTTGTTAGCTATTGAATCTTGCTAGAAGGAGTAGTGAAGTTTGTAAATGCAATTGTTTTTTCAAATAGCTGTACTTACAAAACAAGAGCGACTTTTTAGCACAAGCAATAGCTTGCACAGCTAATTGCTCGTTCAACAATCTGCTCTTCTTGATGATCGTCATTAATAATGCCAATCAATCTACAAAAAAAAACATTGATTTCGACGTGTCAATAAAACTCGATCGACTATCACCCATATCAATATTTTTCTATAAGTAAATGCGACTTATGAAACCAACTAAAATTGTGAAATTAATACGGTTTTTTTCGATAATTCCTATCACTATGTGAGAATAATTCATATTACTAATTTACTACTTTGTACAGAAATAATTGATGAGTAAATAGATGAATGTTTAATATTCACACATACACTGTCTCTCGTTCTGCTTCACCAAAAAAAACGAAGTAATACAGAAAGAAAATTTTCTCTTCCTGTCTGTAATAACAACGAACAGGAGGACGGAAGAAAAAGCACCAGTTCTCCTCTTCGAACGAGGATGCGAGATTGATTCTTTTTCACATTTCTATTTAAGTTTCTTTTTTCTGTCATATATGCATTTTATTTTCAGCGAAGCGAGAGAAATGGAGAAGAATAAATGAGATGTCATTCGAGAAAAAATATTAAAACGTACAAATCAAGCTCGACGATGTTGTACTGAATCATCAACACAAACAACTCATCACATACATAGAGGTAGAAAAAGAGTTAAAGAATGAAAACGTCCTTTTCTTTCGGATGCTATTATGATATTATCAAATGTTAATTATTCGCCTCTGTACATGTATGTCCCAGTTAAAAAAGAATTTAGGCAAAATTACACTACTTGACAAAAGTATCCCCCCCCCTCGGATCTCAATCCATACAAGAACTGAGTGGCTGAAAATAGATGTGCAGGTAGCCCATAAAGAATGTAGGTCAGCGGCATCATCTACACCACAGTTGCTCTAGCAAGAATGGAGTTCTAATGGATGTCATTGGTATGCATTATGAACTTGATAGCTGGAGAAAAGTAAGCTATTTTGAGTCGATCAATCCCTTATTTTGTACCCCTACCTAGTAGCTATTTGTACTAAAAATTTCATTAAAGTTCATCTATCTATTGATGAACTATGATCATTTTAGTGTAAATATTGATATACGGAAAAATCATATCATACCATTGAGAAATTAATAACTTAGTGATAGGTTCAATGAATTCATCCGAAATTTTCAGGAGATATTCCCCCATCATTGGGTATTGTGTCGTGAAAGTTTCAGAAGCCAATCTCTTACTAACGAGAAATGGCATTTGAATGGCTGTTGGGTTCTTGTCAAGCCTCTAGACTCCCTATAACTCGAGCAAATGGCCTCATTTTTGACTACAGAAAGAGCACAGGTTGGGCTCCAATTCGATGCTAAAATATCGATAATTACTTGTGTATTTGTTAAAAAACAATGCATACTTTAATAAGTACTTTTTACCCATTTTTGTCAGCATAAGTGCAAGCCATTGGCTATTTGAAAATAGTACGTTTCAATATATCTATGATTCTATGATTAATTTTATTATACTTATCAGCAATTTCAAGGTGAAAATGTCGTCCTATAATGCAGTCGGACACGGTGAGGATGCTTTCCAAAACTTTCAAGTCACTTTAATATACCTAGCCAATAATAGATGAACATACGACAATGTTCACTGATACTGACAGAAAATGGGTAAAAAGTACTTATTAAAGTATGCATTGTTTTTTAGCAAATACACAAGTAATTATCAATATTTTAGCATCGAATTGGAGCCCAACCTGTGCTCTTTCTGTAGTCAAAAGATGAGGCCATTTACTCGAGTTATAGGAAGTCTAGAGGCTTGACAAGAACCCAAAAGCCATTCAAATGCCATTTCTCGTTAGTAAGAGATTTGCTTCTGAAACTTTCACGACACAATACCCAATGATGGGGGAATATCTCCTGAAAATTTCAGATGAATTCATTGAACTATCACTAAGTTATTAATCTCTCAATGGTATGATATAGTTTTTCAGTATATCAATATTTACACTAAAATGATCATAGTTCATCAATAGATAGATGAACTTTAATGAAATTTTTAGTACAAATAGCTACTAAGTAGGGCTACAAAATGAGGGGTTGATCGACTCAAAATAGCTTACTTTTCTCCAGCTATCAAATTCATAATGCATACCAATGACATCCATTAGAACTCCATTCTTACTAGAGCAACTGTGGTGTAGATGATGCCGCTGACCTACATTCTTTATGGGCTACCTGCACACCTATTTTCAGCCACTTAGTTCTTGTATGGACTGAGATCCGAGGGGGATACTTTTGTCTAGCAGTGTATTTCGATTTTAGTACGAAAAAAATCATTAAACTTTTCATTTGGTTCTTCTAATTCACAGTCCGTACTGAACAATCTGTATTAGATATTCTAAATCATTTCAAATCATATTTGAGGTGTGGAGTGTGGGTGTGGGTGTAGATCATTCCGATTTTTGTGCTAGAGATATTGAAGTGCGAACATTTCGATTGTACGCTTTATATTTTTTGCATGTTGATTTTTGTTTAAGATGGCTCATTAATCCGTGTGTGTTGCTGTCCATCAAATCCATTACGTTTAACTGTTCGTAAAATGATCAGTTGTACTACTTTTATTCGACGATTTTATCCACTTGGTTTTCAACAGGAAGCATTAGTACTCTCGAAAATGACACTTGCATTTGTTATAAGTCATATATGTACCTCTTGGATGTTGTCTACCGTTTCTCTTGCCTTCATGGGTCATTTAGGACAAGCAGAGCTAAATGCAAGTGGATTGGCTTTCAGCGTTTACAATCTCTTAGGTAGTTCAATTATAGTTGGACTTAATTTTGCTGCAGAGACTCTTATGCCACAATACTTCAGTGGAGACAAACAACAAACGGGCCTCATATTGCAACGGGGTGCAATTATAGCTGGTTATGCATGTTTCACTTGTTGGATATTGATGCTGAACGCGGTAAGACTAAATTATTACTAGAAGTATTTAATTTCTAGTGTAAAGTAAAAAGAATTTCCGCCATTAGTCTCTTTTCCTTTGTCTGTACGTAGTAGTACATACTTATTATTGACTTTATTTTCTTAGGGATATGTTTTAAAATGGATTCAGGGAGATCAAGAAGTTTTGACATTAGTTAATAGATTTATTCGAATCTATATTTTTGTTTTACCATTTGATGCACTCTCCCTATTGCTTGGAATGTATATTGCAAGTAGTGGAAGAACTGTACCACTCATCATTATCAACATGATCGGAAATGCAATCAATGTCTTATCACACTACATTTGTCTCTATCATCTTCATTTGGGCATTTGTAGCACACCAGTGTCAATGATTATTGCATATTGTTCTATAGTACTCTCTGCAATCATCTATATTCGTTATTCGCCAATCTATATCGAAGCTTGGTGTCCTATTGATCGCAAATGCCTTCAAGAATGGAATGTTTATCTTAAACTGGCTATACCAGGCGTATGGATAGCTATGTAAGTCAGTGGTGCACTAAAATTTGAAAGAGTCAGGTCAATGCGCTTCGTTTGTTTATTGAGATTCCATTCAGAATTCATTAGAACAAATCGCCTTTTATACTTTTCTTTCTTATAAAGAAAATCTTATTGAAGATTGTCAAATGATTTTTGTTACTGTTCTAGGCTCGAAGTTTGGTCCTTTGAAATGAGTATTTTCTTTGCGGCTCGACTCGGTTCTCGTTCACTTGCAGCTCAAGTAACTATTCAACAAATTTCATTATTTGTATACCTAATTATGGTATCAGTAAGTGACGCCGGCGGTATTCTCATTGGAAAATATCTCGGTGCAAACGAACCATTGAAGGCAGTCAACGTTCAAAATGTTACATTTACAGTGGGTGGAATCTTGCTGATCATCAATACGATTTTTGTTCTTGTAAATTGTCGGTGGCTACCACTTATATTTTGTACCGAAACAACAGCTTTCTCACTTGCCAGGAATGGTCTATTGCTTAGTTCTCTCTATAACATATTCGATGGTTTGAATACCATTCAAAATAGTATACTGAAAGCATGGTAAGTGTAAGTAAAATTGTAAAAAAAAGGCTCATTTAAAAGTGCCAAAACTCGTTTGAAATATACAAAATCAATTTAATTTTGTTGCCATGTAATAAACACTAGCGATATTCGTGTACACTACACTGATGTTCTTTGTTTAAGTGCTACTCTTTAAATGTTGTACTCTGGCCATGTGTTCTATATCTCTGTGTTAGATACAATGCCCTGCTCCTGTCATATGGGTTTCTTATGAGATGCTATTGTCTATAACTCTCGATTCCATATATTCTATGCTACAGTTCTCGCGTAAGATATACTGTTCGAAGAGCGTAGAATTTATCCCAGTAGCATATCCATAAGCGGGTCTGGAGGCTATGCCCTCGCGCTCATAAACAACTCGATTCCTTTTCCTACCCATCCCTCCGTTAAGAAAAATCTTGGCTACGCCATTAGTTCATCCGCTGGGTTGCCGTTTCGAGAAATATACACTTTGATAATGAGACATCAGATAAATATTTAATCTTTGTTGTGGAAGAGCCAGACAAATAAACAACCATGTTTTATTATAGAGCTATGTAGACATTTCTGATGTTTTAGTGGACAACAAAAATATGCAGCTATCGTTTCATTTGTTGGTTTATATATAATCGGTCTTCCGATGGCGTATATCTTTATGTTTATTATACATATGGATATTTATGGCTACTGGATTGGAATGATTGTCGCTAGTAGTGCCATTGCTGGTATCCTATTTGTATTTATTTGGCGTCTCGATTGGAATGCTATGGCACAAATAGCAATTGATCGTATTCATTTCGACAAAACGTTAGAAACAGTAACAAGTACTTGTTTGCTTACAACTCTACCGTTGACAATAGACACAGACGAATCCATAGAAATGTTGCCATTCCAAGATAATGAAAATGACGAAGTAAACGATGATCTAGACACGACAGTACTAATTCAATCAAATGAATTCAAAAGAGATATTTATAAAACAATAAACGTGAAATACTTGTTAAAATTGACTATTTTGATCGTTTTTATTTGTGCTTTTGTTATCAGTTTTGTTATGTCAAATAAAAGTTGAGAGTATCAATCAATTCGTTTGAAATTTCACTTTTCAAACACAAACAAATATTTTTACTCACATTTACGAGAAAATCATGCATATTTACATATTTCAAATCGCGGGTGTGGATGTAGATTTACGTAAGAGTAAATTCAAGCACCATACGACACGTTTCAACTATTGTTTAGATAGCCATCATCAAGTATGTTCAGAATTGAAACTACATATATATAACATAGAGAATCATAACAAAACCTTAATATTGAAATGAACTATACGAAAGTCAAAGGTTTATGATATATATTCACTAAGTTATATATATAGCGTAGTTATTCTTAAATAAATGTCGGAGCTAACACGACACGTTTCGATCCAGCTAAAGATCTCATCAGGTGAAATATACCTTTAATTTGATTCAATAAAGAATCAATTCAAGATTTGTTATAGACACGTGTCGTTTAATGTTTTATTCAATTTATAGAGTCTAGAATATCATTTAAGGTTATGAAGTAAGGGAGAAAATGTTCAATGGCAGTTTGCGGTGGAATATTGTGTTATCTGTATATGATTTGGGAATCGTGGAGGTAGGTTAATGAGTAAAGGTCCTTCTATATAGTGCGATAAAAATAGGTTGCTGGTTTTTAGAACAAAGGATTATGAAAATATTCACTCTTTTTTGGGGACGTTTGGTAATAGTGATTTTTTAGGTCGCTTTCGAATGAGTTCTTTTTTCGCATGTGGTCAACTTCGGTTTCCGATAATCATTCGAATGTCGCTCACTGGATGTGGGTGTGGGTGGATGCGAAGTGTGGAATGTTTATGTTGTCTTCAGTCATACGGACACCCACACCCACCCACCCCAATTTGTTCATCGTCAAAAGTTAAATATAAGTAAAATCATAATACGATACTATTCTTCGTTATGTGCAAAGGTCCATACTTATGTTCTTTACTGCATATTGACAAATTTCGATCATTTCCACCTGTTATTAAAAATATTATTGCTGATTCATGTCGTTTAAAATGTGCAAAGAATGCGTTTAATAGGTGTTCGTTTTCATGTATAAAAATGTGCTTAACGATGACAGAGCTGAAGTATAATGGATGAATCGTTATTTTTGTTGATTGAGGGATATCATCAAGTACGAACATGTTGTCATCCATAATATTGATTCGGTGTTCATTGAAACCTTTATTTCTTTTGTGTTTTCAAGAGCTCATATTCGAACTCCTCTTAATAAAACGAAATATCAGAAGACAAAAAGGCCTTAAATCGCCTCTTCTCTTATACAAAAAGTGATAGCAAGAATGAGAAGAACGAAACGAACAACATCCGATCACCACGTATGCAACGAGAGAAACGAATATGTAACGGATACACATCATGTAACTATATAAATCCTTCTAAAAGACTAGTTAGAAGTATGTGCTCTAAAATTTTAGGTTCATTATAATCTTAGAGAATATTATCTATCAGAGACTGATACCATGAGAAATGATGACGGATGACTAACTTATCCGTTAAGGCTATCGATTATTTTTGAAATCTATTAAATTGTACTATAATATAAAAAAATGTTCATGAAATATTTTTAACCAAATATAAATTTGTTTTATATGACGTTTTTTGTTTGACAACACATACGATCAATATACTACAACTAAAAATAATAATACAAATCAGCCGATCAATATAAACATTCAATTTTGAAGTGCTCTAAAATTCTCTAAGTTTATAATAAAGAAATGAGTATATTAAGAAAGACTAGCAATATGTACCAATGCAAAGTAGTACAACAACAATAAAAAGAAAACTGATAAATAAATGACTGAAGTAATTATTAGATTACTTAGAACAACACATAAATATTATTATATTCTTCATTAGTATCCAAATACTTGAATGACTAAATGAATATTGAAGTATATTACAATTTTTAGAAAATAAATATGACAGATAAGTACTTTGATTTTAACCAAGAAATATCAATGTTATAAACATTTTTTTGAAATTATATGAATATATTAATTTGTATACGAATCATCGAATAAATAAAAGACTTATAAACTTCGAAAATAAAACACACTTGCCCTCAAAATAAGTAAATAAAATAAAATAATTATTCAATAGGAAACTTCAAATATTTATAATCAAAATAAGAAGAAATGAATATTTGCCCCCGCCCCCCCCCCTCCGATCGTTTGTTTTCTTTTTGTCAATTATATATATCAATGATCTGAACGTTTTTTTTTTTGTATTTTGAAAATATATCGTTAACTACTGTTCGCTGTTCTTCTCGTGAAAATAACGATCAAAAAATTCTTTCGTTTTTTTAAAAGTAACTATTAACTATATAACAACAAAATAAAATATATCCTAAGCAATTAAATCTCTACCACCATAAATATAAATCACGATCAATATATTTAATAGAATAATCATTGAATAAGTTTTCTAATTTAATTAAAAGATTTAATTCTCGTAAACATACTTTAGGTATTTGTGAAATACACAAAAAGAATAAACAATGTTCTTTATTATTAATTTTTGAAGATAAAAATCGTATAATTTGATTAATTTCTTTTCTATTCATTTCAGTTTTAAGATATTCAACTTGTAGAAATACATTTATAATCATTTGAAAATTTTCTAAAGTACAGGATTGACGAAGTTCTATAGTTTTTATTTTATTTGTATTTGATACATATTGAAAAGTTTCATTTTGTTGAATTAATTTTAAATTAATTTCATTAAAAGATAATAAATCTAATTTTAATGTATATAAATTAGGTGTAAAACGTATTAAATTAACAATTTGTTCAAATGAAAAATTAGAACTTTTAATAATTAATTTAGTTAATTGTTTAATAGGAAGAATACAATTAAGAATTGTTGATATTGAATCATCAAATATTTTAAAATAATGTTCAATTGTTAATTCATTAGCATTTGGAAAATAAATG
>CAJNSZ010003772.1:0-10275 GCA_905329745.1 Rotaria sp. Silwood2
TTATATGGAGGATTACGAAAGATTGTATGAATAGAGTGACTTCCTGGAATCAATTGACGCGACATAAAAGCTACTCGAGTGTTCTCAATGAATTCGGTTAAATTTGAATAGTTTGTTGATATATATGACAATTTAGAAGCATCATTTTCGTTTATATATGCACTTTTATTATCTATTTGGTTCACTTGTAATTTGTCCAACTGATCACGTATAAATGTACTTCCATCAGATCGATAACATAGTTTTCTGTGTGGATTCAGCAATTTCATGGAATGCTCAGTAAAAGATTTTGTGATAACCGTATGTGATTTAAATATAATATATAATAATCCAGAACATATAAGAGTTAGCAATAAGATATATAATAGCAGTGATTTTTTTCGTCGATTATCAATCATTTCAATGGTAGTCATAAGCTATTTTGGTATGCTTTGGCTAGTTATGCGAATCTTTCAAATAATCATGAACTTGATTCAAGGAGTAGTACTTTAAATTCTATGTTATGTTTATGAGTTGGTCTTGAATAAAATTCTAATTATCTGCAAATATAGAAAAAACGTAAGTCAAGAAAGTTAATAAATCAATTCAAGATTTTTCGTTGACACCTTGTCTGAAAGATGCAGTAAAAAAGAGAATGAGTGACTCGTATACAATTTGACAATCTAAATTTGACAATTTAATCACATCTGATGAACATTAAACAATAATCTAAAACAAAGAAAAAGAGAAATATCAAAATTATTTCTTTAAGGACAGTCTAGATCTTCTAGGAAATCTGTGACGATGTATTCGAGCACATAACTCACTCATGAGTTATGCTTCTACCAATCCGGTATACCAAGCTCTGTCTTATCGTGTATCACTCATGAGCTGAAAAAATGAGTTTTAAGAATTGCACGGAATTCGATACCCTTTTAGATTTCATATATAAGTCTGAAGCCTTTAAAAAGACTTATCCGAAATGAAGAAGACTTTCGTGCAGCTAACGTATATTTTCAAAGAACATAATGAATGTAAGTTGAAATCGAGGTTTTGGTGGCTCGCCCCTACGCTAAGTCCTATCAACTGGCGTCAAGGATCATTGACCTAACGAAATAGACAAAAAAATGCAAAAATGGATAAAAACACTATAGGTATTTCGACCGTTTCGACTAATATTCACAGTTCACATTGTCATTTTAAAAAAGTTGGAAAAGTGCAGCGTTCACACAATTATTTCTTACACAAAGTAAAATGATTGATAGTTTGCGCCTTACAAATTCTTAGGAGACGTTGTACCTAAGGCACGGCCAACGTTGCGAAAGAATGTCATGGATTTGGTTGATATTTTTACAGTAGACAGATCTAACAAAGTTATGAAGAAACTGAAATTTTCAGCTCAAATAAATAAATCATTCTGGAGATATACACGTTGCAAGTGTGAGAGGGTATGCTATATTCGGAGCATTTTTTTAGAGCAACACATTTCAGTAAATTTTTATTTTATAAATAACAGTAAGAGTCATAATAGAGATTTTTTTACCATAGATACTATCGATGATGGGCTATCTTTTCATGATAATAAAATCACCTTATCGCTAGATAATTGTCGTTTGGTATCATACACCACTTTCAGAAAACATACCTAACTAGATAAACCAAGTTAGTCGAATCAATGCAATAGAATAACTTCAGAATGATCTCATTTTAAAGAGCACATCAAAATACATGGAATCCCGTTCTCAACACTTTGTGATATTGAATTTTAGTATAGAAGAGTTTTTCAACAATATTCTTCATTTTTATAAAAAAATCTTTATCTAGAAGAAAATGGTTGCACTCCAGATTTTTAACATCTCATTGCTATAAGTTGCCAGTTTTAGAAAAGCAATTATATATGCTGATAGCTCATAAAATTTTCTACATGTCTATACATAAACATCTAAGATTACATTTATCCGCGAAAAAAATTTTAATTAGACAAAAGATATCTTTATCGTCACAGTTCTTTGAATTACATTTTCTATTTATTTTTTTCAAAATATTCCAACTATAGAAACAAGTTTGTAGGAAGGAAGTTATATATTCTGATAGCGCGTGAAATTCTATATCTTGTAATGTCCTATTCAAAAGTCAAGAGGACATTCACGAGTATTTAGTAGGAACGACACGTATGTAACCATGAAACGCATTTTAGACGCAGCTAGATGTGTTGATGTTGCAAATTTTTGGTGTACCAACGGGTTTCTATATCGAAGCGTGATGGAAACGCATCTACATGCACCTCTCACTGTATTTCACGAACACGTTTAGAGAAAATTCATAGTTTCGGAACATATTTTTAGACCAAACGCATTTTACCTTTTATAGTGAAACGCCTTGGGATGTACTACTTTTTGAAAACTCAGTTGAACTTATAGTTAAATAGTTCACTTAGTGAGGATAAATACTTTAAAAAGAAAGTTGCGTCTGTGTAAAAATGCCTCCATGAGTTGCACGTGCTACATCTTCGTTGTAATGGTATTTTGATTGGAGGAAATACTATTGTGCAATTACACTAGGTTTAGAAGCTAGCAGCTGAAAGAAAAAAATTGACTTTTTTAATTCATTTGGATAAACATATCAGCTTTCTATTAACTCATTTGAAAAACAGTAAGAAGTCGAAGCATATTTCTATAAATGGTTCTTTGTGATATATATTTCAAGCAAGATAATTTTTCACAAATATCTCCTTAAGTTTTCAATCGATTACGATTATCGTGTTTTCGTTATTTATGAGTTCAGTAATTTAGAATCATAAAAACTGATCTAAGTTTATAATAAGTACCTGATTAGCACATGCTATACAAAAAACTATCTATTTTTATTGAAATTATACTAACTCAATAATGATTAAACTCCTAAGGATCCTAAAGCGTTCCTCAACTTCTAGAAACTATGCAACTTGATGCGTTTGAACATGTCTAATATGCAATATTTTTAGTCTTGTGAACGCGTTCAAAAATCAAAACCCATGTAAACTCGTCCCTGTTGAAAACGTATTAATATACGTTTTCTGGCTTTTCTACATTACGATACTGTTATGAGATAAACAATTTTACTTTATTGTCAAACAGTCAGAAAATATCATTCTTTTGTGTTGGAATCATACCGGATTCTACAATTCAGACTACATCACTATCATTAATATATAATTGAATTGAGTTTGATTTAACACATTGATTATATAAATTAATGCGCGTCTCATAATAGATTGTTATTTGCACATCTTTTATTGAAAATATTTAATTGTTGTCGAAACTATATGTCGTGTTCTACATCACATATAAAATATTTTGAGGAAAGTGCAGAACAGATTATGAACTTACAGCTTTTTTTTGTGCATTTCACCATTTCTTACCTATGCAAGCAAATAAATCCTATAACTATGTTATTTTTATTTCCAACTCTTTCATTTGATCTGAATTTCATCAGTACTTTTTCAAAGCTTATCTTTACTGCTGTCTAATATGAAATATGACTTAAAACAGAACTTCTAAACTTATGCAATACAGATAAAGACATTAAGGGCATCCCCCTTTCCCGACCCCAAAAATTCACTTTTTTCGATTTCGATTTTTTTGTATCTAAAAATACACCTAAGTGTCCTCTATCGAATGGCATATGAACGAAAAGCTTTCATTGTTATTTAAGTCCTTGTAAAATCTACTTTGGAGATCCCTTCTACAAAAAAAATCACATTTTACAGCGCTTTCTTGTAGTAAATGAGCAATATTATTATAGTCATTTCATCATCAAAATGTGTTGTATGGGTCAGGGAGGCATCATCCTAGTCACTTTGCAAGTGTATTAATTGATAGCTATGCATGCAAAAATAAAAAACCACAAAATATCGAAAAAATGGCGTATTACGTTGTTTCGTGTTTTTCTCGAAATCCATGTTTTTAAAGAAAAATTGAAGTTTTCCCCCTTTGTCTCCTAGACGCTTCGACCGATTGGCCTGAAGTTTTTTATGCAACAACTAGGATCAAATTGGGGTGTATATGTTTTTTTTTATCTTAAAATAATGTTATGGTGACTTTTGACAGACCTTACAAAATTTGCTTCAGGTAAAAAAAACATGTTTTTTGATAGGGCTTCCAGTATTTTGGATTTCCCACGCGAAGGAAACAATATTTTTCAAAGAAAAAAAAATACACACCCCGATTTGTTCCTAGTTGTTACACAGAAAATTTCAGCGCAATCGGTCGAAGTGTCTCGGAGAAAAAGGGGGAAAACTTCAGGTCGTTTCGGGCTCTTGCGCCCCATATATCGCATAGAAGGAAACATCGGGGATTTCTGAGTCTCTAACAACTTTTGCTCTACTACTCGAAATCTATCTACCCTGAAAGTTTCAGAATTTTTGGTCAAACTGTTCTCGAGAAACCCGGGAAAGGGAGGGGGGGGGTGCCCTTAACAAAATTTTATTACTTACAAATATAAGGATAAATGAAGCTTTTAGTGTATGCTTATAATAAAAAGATAAAAGAATATTTTATTCTAAAGAAGGTAAATAAACTTAAATTAAAAAGGGGGCCATTTTAATGAAGCCTAATATTTTACTTTCCTCAAATATCTAACGATATTTTCATATTATAATTACAACAAAGTACATAGACAAAAACTTTTGCATATATATTGTCTCTTGTAGTGTTCTCAAATTTTATTAACATTGAATATTGAGGTGTAACAAGTAAGAAAAAAGAAATTAATCAATACCCTTATATTATACGTAGATGTATTTTTTTTTGTTCTGAAATTTTAATCTTTTTATTGATGAAAAATTTTGATTTCGTTATTTTAATTTTCTTATAAATATCACGAATATATTTAGTTTAATTCTTTTCCGAGAAATATATTATTTATATTTATTTCACGAAGTAAAAATATAACAGATCTATTCGCAAAGTTGTGACAAGTAGTGTTATACGACCTATTGATGCGATTAATGAACATAGAAACAAGTTCGAACTGTGTTTGGCTCAAAGCTAGTTGTGTTCGATTCACAATTGATTGATCATATATCTAAATCTTCGTTCAAACTCTGATTGGAATAATGACTACTCTTATGCTTACAGGATTTGACTGTTATATCATATCTCAATATGGCGCATCGGTTCGATTCCGACACAGAGTGATGGTTATTCTTTTTATTCTTTTCCGGGCAATAAAATAAACGCATCACAAGGCGTTCATCTCCTACTGCATCCAAACGCAACAAAATTCGAAAACGCGCCGTAATCCGTCTGCAAGATAGACGAGTTTGCACGTGTTTTGGCTATTGAATGCGTTCACCAGTCTGAGATTGTTGCATTTTGGACACGTTCAAGCGCGTCTTTTGACATAACTACGTTGTGATACTGTCAGCATTGGGACGAGGAAGACGCGCTTGTCCATTGTAAATGCGTTCAGAGACTCGAAAATGTTGCATTCTTGATGCATTTCAACGCGTTAATTTGCATAAGTCATAGACGTCCAAGAACTTTTTCAAGATGAAAAAACCGTTACCTGGACAGTTACTGCACTATATGGCAAAACTATCAGAAAACTTAAAATTCTGTTTGTGTTTAGCACTTTCTTTCATTATAGCGCAATCTGAGAACGAAACAAATAGCATATTCAGAATCAGCGGGGAAAAGCTGCATCAAATCAGATAGCTTTTCAAAAAAAATTCTTTTACGATAAATTCACCTGTGGTTCTCCTCAGCAGTGTTTTTTGAGAAATTTCGCCATGGTCTCATTCAGGCCAATTTTTCGTAAAGGAATTTTTTTAAAGATATCTGATTTGATGCAGTTTTTTTGCGCTGATTCTCAATATACCATTTATTTCGCTTCCAGATTGCACTACAATGATAAACACTGCTAAGTACAGACACAATTTAAACAGTTTTGTATAGTTTTGCCACATAGTGCGGTAACTGTGGTCCCTATCTAATACCCGTGCACGTCTTTTTGCCTTCTGAATAGCACATCACAAGATGCAGAATTTCATGCGCTATCAGAATATATAACTTCCTTCCTACAAACTAATTTCAATAATTGAATTACTTTGAAAAAAATAAATAGAAAAAGAATAGAAAATGCAATTCGAAGAACTGTGACGATAAAGATATCTTTTGTCTAATTAAATTTTTTTTCGCGCATAAATGTAATCTTACATGTTTATGTATAGACTTGTAGAGAATTTTATGAGCTATCAGCATATATAATTGCTTTTCTAAAACTGGCAACTTATAGCAATGATATGTTAAAAATCTCGAGTGCAACCATTTTTTTCTAGATAAAGATTTTGTGAAACACGACCTGAAAGGAGTGTTGAAGTGTTTAGGGTAGAAATTTTGCACCCCCCTCCCCACACAGACCGTTACCGACAGGTAATTCCCCCATCACAGACCGTAACAGACTGGCTTTACATCCATCATAGACCGTGACAGAGAAACCGTAGTTCTAAAGGATCAGATAAACGGTTGGCTACAAATATATTGCAAAGAAATGAAACAAAACGATTTTCATTTAATCAGTAACAACAGATCCATCGTGTTTCACATTTTTAATCCCGCACTGGATTGCGCTAACAGCTTTTTTATATGTTTTTCCAATGAGCCTATCAATCGATCTAACTATCGTTTTAAACTCCTCGACAAAAATCCTTCGCCTTCCATGTTTTAATCTATTTTTTTTTGCATATCCTTAGTTCGTAGTGCATATTCATTACAGAATATCTTATGTGCTTGATTTCAATATCGTTAAGACTGATTAAAATTTGCTTCAACAGCGAATGTTCGTTTTTCGACATTAAGTGAGTCCCTTTGCAAGTTTCTTCATGGTTTTATTATATGGATTTTGGATCTAATAATCGTTTAACCATCTACTGTACACTGTCGATTGGTAATTGAGTCAGTGGCGAGGATCACTTCTTATTTGTGATAATGATCAATAGTACTGAAAGACATGCATTCTTCAATGAAGTAAACCGTGCTGAGTCATATGTTAGACTAAAATAAAGTACTTAAACTGTTCTTATAATAAATATTCAGTCGATATCAAACGGATACAATATAGAAAAACCACTGTTGTCGTAACATACTGCTGAAATAAAAAAAAGGATAAGACGATATAGAAATCTGTGTGTCTTACCTATATCCAGAACGGTATGTCGGGAGTTCAAATTTCCGCTCCTATACTTCAACACAAGTTTCAAATCGTGTTTTACAATAGAGGAAGAAGAAAAGACATTTTATAAGAAGTGGAACTAACTACTTACCTGCCTCTATCCTCTCATAGTTAAGAAATATCAAATGAAAAAAAATCTTTAATTCTATTCTGGATATAAATATTTGACTTTGGCAGGTGTGACTGTTATAGCTGCATCGTTGTTCTCAGAAGTTTTTTCTCCTTCCTTCTATCCTCTACCGTCACGAACATTAATAAAAGGAGAAAATTTAGTCAAATATGAGGATAGTTATATGTATGGCTAGGAGACAAGAAAAAAAAGCTTGTTAGCGCAGCCCTTTTGGGGCTGAAATGTGGAACTCACATATCTTCTTTACATTCACTGTGCTGATGGCAAAATATATAATGTTTAAATTCTCTCAAAGACAATAATTCTTTTCTAATGATAATTGATTGTCAGCAAATCTTGTTTTTATTTATTTATATACTTCGAGTAGAATTCTTTTTGTGAAGTGGCTATGGTCTGTAATGTTCTCTTTTCCATTGCTATGTGTCTGTAATGGGATGGGGGGGAGCCGCCAACCTTGAACTGAAAACTTACACTTACTATTTTCTTCGAAAATATACGTGAGTTCCACAATAAACTGAAAGAGGAATAATGAGTGGCGCATGATAATTGGCCCACTTTTGCACCAATCCAAGTATACACTACTTACCCACTTTTTCCACTTATTCTTATGCCATATGTTTGGACTCTTGAAGAGTTATGCAATTACAGAATATCGACTGTATAAGTGCTTTTTTAGATTATTTTTAAAGATGAAATCGGAAGACGTTCGAAAAGTTGTAGTGCTAATGATTGACGATGGAATGTCACCGCGTGAAATTGCTAAACAATTACGAAAGGTGGTTAGTGATTGTACAGTCAGCCGATGGCAACATTTATATAAAACAACAGGCACAATTGATTTGAAAACACCTGCTGGTGAACTCAGAATTATACGAACAAAAAATCCCATACAAAAGGTGAAACGTAGATTTACTTATAAGAGTCGACGAAGTGCAAGACAATTAGCTAAATCACTTCGAGTTTTCAGAAGAACAATGAGTCGTATAATTCACGAGGATCTTCATTTACATGCTTATCATGCTAGAACTCAGCCAAATCTTCACGATAAACATAAACAACGAAGAATATCATTTGCATATTGAATACAAAAATCGCTGAGAAAAAAGATCGTTACCAACTTTTATTTACTGATGAAAAATATTCTGGTTTGGGCGGTATATTCAATCGTCAGAATCATCGTGTTTATGCTTCAAGTCGACAAGAAGCAGATGAACATGGAGGAATAAGACCAGTATTGAAACTTCCAAAAAGAATTATGGTATGACTAGATGAATGTAAAAATAATCTTACAACTCCAATTATATTTTAACTCGGTGAAACACTAACACACTTAAATTATATTGGGGTTGTTCTTTCGCATGCATTAGCTGAAAGTCGAAGTCTATTAGGTGATAATTTCATTTATCAGCAAGACAACGCAAGCCCACACACACATAAGGATTCACTAGCATGGATTAAAAAAGAATTTACCCGGTTCATCGATGAAAAGAAATGGCCACCTAATAGTCCAGATCTCAACATTTTAGATTATCATGTGTGGGACGCTATCGGCCACAAAATATGTAATACGGAAAAAATCAAAAATTATAATTCTTTAATTGAAGGAAATAAAACAAGGTATTGGTCGTGTACCAATAACTGGTGTTGTTCACAGTATGGAAAATTGGTCAAGTAGAATTTTTTCAATTTTAAAAACAAAAGATGCTTAAATTAAATAACATTTTTAATGCAAATTGTAGAGCTAGCTAAGTTTCATTTACTAATGTATTTTGATTTTAAATAAAGCATACCAGATAACTATAAATATCATGCACAAAAGTGGGTCATTTATCATGCGCCACCCGTTAAGATATGGAGAATACAGACAGAAAGTTAGAGAACATAAAGTGATAGAGGAATATCGCGTGAATCAATATTGAAAATGATTAATATCTAAAGTGTTTTCGATTTTACCTCACAATTTTCATTACTTACATAAATCCACGCCTACGATTATCACTTAATCTTTACTTTATCAAGTAAAATAAAGTATCCCAACTTTACTTTATTTTATCGGTAAAGTAAAGTAAGATAAAGTTAAAATGACATTCCTATCCACGATATTAAAATAAACAAGACTACAAAACTAAAAAATAATAGTTTGTTTCTTTGTCATATCATTTCTTCTTAGAGACACTTGAAAAAAGAATAATTCACATAATAAAGAATTGATATGCAGAGAATAGGGAATCGTTCATTTTGCGTTTTTTTTTTCAAATATTTTTCAAAAGTAACCAAGCTCTTCAAGACTAAATAATCGACTTATATAGTTCTACTAAATCAAAAAGCTGCATTATTGCGTCGATATGAGAGTAAATAATTTTGTTATTACTTTTAAATAGAAAATTATAGTCTTAAACTGTGAAAGATTTTTAAGTATAGTATCAATCGATTTTCTACCGTGAAATTCAATTTTCTTATTTTAAGCTCATGCATAAGTATTAGCCGAAGTAAAAACTAAAAAGTTCCAGTTATTTTAAATATTTAGTTGTCCTTTCAATATCATCAGTTTTCTAGCTTGAATTGTCGAACTCCATATCACATACACAGGCATTTTATCATCAAAATATCAATGAAAAAAAAATGCAAGCATCAGATGGTAATCGATTAACCTAAATCAGCTAGGATAACTCGTGTAAACTTCTTGTTTGAAAAACCAAGCATTTCGTCTGTGCATACGAAGACAAATAGCTAACTGTCCAGACAAACAGGTTAACGGGCAAAACGGTGTTGAAATATTTCAATACGTAGTTTTAACGCGTTTTTGGCAACTAATCAAGCAATTGTAATGATTTTCAGGTTTTTGATGAAAACGCCGGGTAATAGTTAATAAACATTTCGTTTAAACGATGAATTTTTTTTTTTTGTTTATGCGTGGTTTATTTGTGAGGCTCGGGAGCGGGTACAAAAAAGGT
>CAJNSZ010003773.1:0-10275 GCA_905329745.1 Rotaria sp. Silwood2
ACACCTGACATACGGAAGCAGTTTACATCGACAGAAAAATTCGTTTTTGCAAGCCATCGTGTACTAACTCGATAAACAATAAGATTAAGGTGGATATTTGAAGTTTTATTGCTCACAAACTATTGTAAATGATTAATGCGCTACAATCATTATATTAATTAAGCAAACCTTTCTGTGTTGATAAGTTTGAAGACTAATAGATATGCTAATGTTTGCAGTCCTAAATTGAACAAGCTATTTGTACGTGTTTATTGATACATTGACAAGATTTAACTAATAGTTGACTGATTATCATTTTAAACAGTTCTCAGAAAGTAAAGCATCAAGCGAGTACAATGCGAAAACGTCTTTAAAAAGATGTTAGCCAGTCACTCTTGTTAGTTCTTTTTTATCTATGCCATGAAAGTTTATCGATTTCAAATAATTAGCAGAATGAATGCTAGTCAGTGGGTGAGCCAGATTTCTCTATTTGTGCATCATATTTTTTATTCATTCTTCTCTATGAATTTTATTTGTCATATTGTTTTTCTATTCAAAAATTTTGCTTCATTTAAAACAATTGTCATGTCGAAGAGGAACAACGATGAAAACACACATACAAAACAAGTAAACAATAAAGAATTTAGAAAAAACGATAACATTTTTTCTGCTCTCCCTTTCAATTTACTTATATTTTTGTTCGAGAAGAAACATCAAGAGATATTGGGTTATTTGAGCAAAAAGATGCACTCGAAAGAAAAAAAATTATCCTTTTTTTGTTGAATCACCTCTGCCATTTCTTTACTTCCCTCCTACAAGTGATTTCAGATTGTCATGCACACAAACGTTTTTGCTTGTGCATGCCTGCAAATCAACAATACCCCTGAACGAATAAGTCAACTTTGATTATAAAATGATGCAGAAACGAGAGAAACGGTATTCATTCCTACTAAAATTGATTAGTGGAAAACGCATTATATTAATAATAGTCTAAATTCGATCAAACATGTCATAATTCAATCATTTCAACAGATTCCATAAAAATATTGTTGAATAGAAAAAAAAAATCTTGCATTATTAAATTAAGCTTTTTTTTACTAAAAAAATTGAAATCAATTAGGAAAAAGTTTAATAAATGTATGAACAAAGCATGTCGATTTGAACATATTTTCTAATCTTAATGGGAAAAAACAACACATAAAATACATAATAAAATCGCAAATAATATCAACGTATTCTATTAATAATTTATTGTTCATTTTGATAGACAAAGAGATTATTTTAATGTATAAATATTAAACGAAGATTCTCTTAAAATATGTTATCAGTTAATCGAATCAAAATTAGGATAAAATCTCGTAGATAAGTCCCTCAAAACTTTAAGTGTATCAATGATAAGAATTATAAGATTGACTTGGATATCGAATAGATATGATAATAAAGCATATGTATTAAAGTACCACCTAAAAGAAATATTTAATAATTTTGAATTCATTATCAATCGCTTTTAGTTGTCTCATTTGGCTGCTGATTAACGATATGCATGTAGTAGACGCGAATCTTATCGAATTTTGTTTTGGTGAAATCAAACTCTGCTAATAGAAGTTGAATTGTAAAAAAAAAATATTCAAATGTTGATTGAAGTAACATTTTGAATAGAGAAAAATTAGTAAAAAATGTTACTTAATAAGTTATTTTCATATTTCCTATAATTTAGGTTTACACTCCGGAGAGTTGTAAATAAATGAGATGATTCAATTAAATCATAAAAACAAGTTCAATGTTCTCCAAATATTATTTTGAATTTAATTTGTCTTTTCATTTTACTACGTAAAATAAGAAAATCATTTTAAAAGTTTATTTCTTTGATTTTTTATTTGAATAAATTAAAATCCAAAAGTGAACTTGAGATAAAATTTCAGTTGATAAAAAATAAACAAAAAAAAAGAATCACTTTTTGAAGTATAAAATGCAATTCAAAGAAAAAACAAAATTTTCTATTTTATGATGTTGAACACTTTAAGATTACATTTGTTCTGTGCTTTTGTTGTCATACATAAATTTTCAGAAATTATTGATAGTTTATTCAACATTATTGTTTGTATATTTACTGTTTGGATGGTTTATCCAGAGAATCTGATCCATCTGTCAGAAATAGTTGGTGATATTAATGTTGATAATAAACTTGATATTAATTATCTTAAACGGGTATATCTAAAACTCGTACTCGTATTCTAAATATTACCATGAGTACTAGTTTGCTTCTAAAACAGTATATACTTATTTTCATTGATAAACTAATATTATGAACATATGTTCTTCTAAATAAAATATCACCTACAATAAAAGAATTGCCTTTATTAATTTCGAAATAAATTATTATTGCTATTATGCGATGTGTGTACGAATAAAATGAAGATTCACATACCTACATTTGCCCACATCTTATTTTTCCTAGCTATAAGAAAAATAAAATCTGATTTAAAATTTACAAAATTACTGTCAACACTATTCTCAAGTATCATTTTATTTACATAAAATGATTTTCATTTTTTAAAAAGTAAATTTCATTAAACATAAATCATTTCATTATGTCTAGTGCAATATAAATAAATAGATTTTGTCAATATCTATCATATGAAATAGATCTATGAAAATTAATTCCAGAATATTGTAATAAAAGAAATAAGCTTTATTTTGAAACAGAAGTTCGAACACTCATATACGTAATTTCTAAATCATTATTCTTTTTGTATGTCTTTTAACTAAAGCAACAGATTTTAATCTAATTTTTTTACATGGTACTAAATTAAAAAAATAAATGCCTATTTTATTATAAAATATTCAATCAATACTGATTTTTTCATATGACATTGGTTGAACAAAAAAAAATAAAGAAAGAAAGTGCCGTCTTTAAATTCATTTGCTCAGTCACATATAATCAATTGAGATAATAGGAAAATGTATCTTTGTTTTCATTGACGACAACAGTCAATTAGTTGAAAGAAATGTACGCATATAAATAATCACATTTCACAGTAACAGCACACACGAACAGAAGTGAAAAAGAAATATGGAACATACAATGATTCAATTGGATGATTTACCTGATGAGATTCTTATGATGATTTTTAACAACATGTGTCAAGCTGATGTTCTCTATTCTTTAATAGATGTTAATCAACGACTTAACACAATTGTACATGATCCAATTTTTACTAATCATTTGACTTTACTGGAACATTTCTCGGATGATTCCATACATTCATTAACTGATTCAATGCTTGATCAATTTTGTTTACAAATTTTACCCAAAATTAAGTATAAAATCAAATGGCTTGATCTTGAATCATTATCTATGGAACGTATCCTTCTTGCTACATATTATCCTAGTTTATATGGACTTTATATAATATTGACTTGCGTACATGTGTACATTACTTTTTTTGGTAAGATATATTATTTCAATGGTTGTAATTTAGAACAAATGAGAAGTATATAGAGACAAAGCTTATCATCGTAGTTTCGTTTAGTATAACATGAGAAATTCATATCTTCAGTTTTATGGGTATTTTTGTTAAAACTTAATCACTATGTTATTTCCATTGCTAATGAACTATGCAACATGCGTTCCACGCTGGTTTCGAATGAGAATGAATTTACCTGCTTTGAGATTAATTTGTTTTTCATGACATTCGTATTTGTGTTTAGACCAAAATCCATTAACTGATCTATTTCAAAATCAAATTTTATCACTTACTTTCAATATGACAGTAAATAAAAATCCAGATAAGAGAGACTTAATCAATACAATTATATTTCAACGTATCATTAAAATATTCATCAACCTACAATATTTGAATTTCTGTCCATCTTCAATGTGGTATTCAAAATTATCGTTTGATAGTTTAGTTAAAGATTTATCTTCAAATCTCTTAGAATTGCATGTCACTGTAAACAATTTCGATGATTGTCTTTATTTACTTGATGGACATTTCAATGAACTTCGTAAATTTCATGTTAATGTTTCTGACATTCACTCAGCACAGCTAACAATAAATAATACGGTAAATTATTTTCATTGATAACTAATTTATTCACAAGACATGGGATTTTTTCCTCTTTTCTAGGAAAATTTACCTAATTTAAAATGCTTTTCGTTATATTCTAACGTAGAGACAAGTGCTTATGATGAATTAATTATTCCACTTCTACATCGAATGATCAATTTAGAAGAACTTGGTTTATATGTTAAAATTTGTGAAAAGAATATATTTGTTGATGGTCATGATTTGAAAAAAAATATTATTAATAAATTGTTACGATTAAAAAAAATTCAATTTTATATTCGTTCAACTATTGGTTTTCTTAATCAAATTAATTTACCATCGAATGAAGATATTCAATACACATTTGAAGATTTTCATGATAATCATATTATTTCTTATGTCGATTATTTTTCAGATACTCAACAAGGTCGATGTCATATTTATTCATATCCTTATACGCTGTGCGAATATTATAAAATAACGAATAATTTTCCAGGTGGATTATTTAAATGTGTTTCTAAAATATCATTATATGATGAACGACCATTTCAACATGAATTTTTTCTTCGAATTGCTCAATCATTTCCATTTGTGAAAAAATTAAGTTTAGAAAATCTAAAACCCCAAAATAATAAAAAATCTGAAAATTCAGAAGATCATCATCAAATTTTACCAATTATTGAATATCCTCATCTTACTACACTTGATCTTACTGAAGCTCATTTAGATTATATCGAACTATTTCTACTTAATACCAAAATGCGTTTATCAAATAATGTTTATCTTGTTGTCATTTACCAAGCACTAAGAAAAGTAACAGAAAAATTTAAAAGAAATGCAACACGAATCAACGGCGAAAAATTACATCGTTTAAGTTTACTTGGTAAATATCGAATTCCTAAATATGTAAAAGAATATTTTCCTCATACAGAAATATTAAATTATTAATTGTTATCAATCATTATTTAAATAAAATGTGCATTCAAAGATAAATCGATTTGTATAGAATTAAAATATTGTGAAATAAACAGACTGAAGAAGGATAAGAAGATATCAAAGAAAATATATTGTTAACAGACAACAGGAAGAATATCTGAATAGAAAAAGGTAATATAGTTTTTATATATCAAAGCTATTTTAAATGTATATCAGGGTATATCAGTGTGTCATATTAAGAATAGTCATGAAGCCGAATGCCTAGCCAACATTTCAGTCTTTTTAAAAATAGAGCTTTGACGAAATATCTATTATACCAAAAAAAAGGGAAGTGATCATTTTGTCAAATATCTGAGGATATTGCTAAACTCATCATTTGTTCACACCTTTCGACTCATTGTTTCACAATAAGTACATACCCTTCGTATATGTTCATAGTAAAGATTTTAAACCGAAGAGAATCAGAGAGAGTGTTGTGAATATCTTAAGAACGCGTCCGTGTTTCTTCCATCGGTTTGCAAAATAAAATACTTAAAAGCTCTTTTGTTTTTTTCTTTTACAATATGTTCTAAAGAAATCAAGACCGAAATACTTCACCTGAGAGGCTTTTATCGACCATAGTTGTGATTTACGTAGAGCGTTTGATCAGGTCATGTGTCGATTTCATACCTAAATATCGCTATATTTTATAGAATTGCGGCATAATGAATATTAAATAAAAAAACTTTCTCTAGAAAATCCTGTCGTGTATATCTCAAATCCATTCGAATAGTATAAATAAATGTCGACAGAACCTTGTATGATACTCGAATCAAAAGCATGGGATCTCCTGTTTTTATGATAGATATTGGGCGTGATGTTCTCTCAAGATCTAATGGTAGTATTTCAGTTTCTCTGAGAAACCAATTTTAAGATTTTCTAGAGCAAGCTCGGTACGATACCCATTATATAAAATTTGTCTAGAAAATATTCACTATGAGGTATAAGAACTGACTGTTTATGCTTTCTCATTAAAAAACAATTGGATTTTTAGGTGTTTAAGTTTTAACAACTTTGACTATAAAATCATTATTACTCCATGAAATTCAAATGCTGTTTTTACCAAAATGATCAGCGAAGAAAGCAAAATTTCTAAATACTTAGTATTTTTTTAGTTAACTCCTCATGGAGCTTTGCTGTCATCTGATATTTTCTCTAAAGGTCGAATAAAAGTTGAGTGAATTATTTATGTGAAGGCCACCTCTAAATCAATCGAAAAATACTTCATTCTGTAGCCTTTCATTCGAGCTTTCAGAATCAATCAAAAACCCATGTTGATATTTTCTATTCCTGGGATATTGTAAAAATACTGAGAAGGAACATAATTGATAGGGAAAATGATATGATTTTTATACTAATGATGATTGGTTTTTCTATCGTTGCTAACGAAAGCTTACATCATTCGAGTTGAAATTTTTACTACAGATACACTTTAAGATGATGAGTCGATTGAAATAATTTTTAATTTGAAACGTCTCATTTGAGGAAGGCAAACATGTTTAATTTTTTTCGTGTTTGAATCACGCCTTGATGAGAGAAAGAGGGTGGGGCAGCACTATTTTGAATAAAACTCATTCTAAACTTCTCCAAAATAGCTTTGTTTTGGCACCAAACGATTCCTTGGAAAGTTCTGCATCTGATGAGTAGTGAACCAACAAATGTAATGATAGCCCAAAATCGATCCTTATACGTCCCTGTTCTTTATGAATTTAGAAAGATGCTGAACGCCTTTAGTCTAACGATTTCGCCCTGGAACAAAGAAATGAGTACTTAATCGTAGAATTACATTTGCGATGCATTTCTAGACAAGATATTCGACGTATATAGAAACATGCACAATGAAATCACATAAAATAATGATGCTGTTATGAGAAAGCGAATCGAATGGTATTTTGTCACGCAGCGCATGAGATAACAAAAAAAATTGAATTAAATGAAATATTTTTTTCATCTGGTTTCGTCTATTAAAAATGGTAAGCGAATGATTTTTTTCCTCAGCAATTTTTGTTTTTCTCCTGTTTCCAACCGTTAATGGATGTAAGAATTCATCATCTCTGTGTTTGTAACAAATTTCGTATGTATGACGTGTAACAAAACTACTTTGAAGCATATAATTTACATATCAATATCATATTGAGACAATGATAAATGTGACTACAAAAATCTATGATTTGAATATTAACATTGATCGATTATATTATCATTATTATTATTTTTATTCAAATCACAAATAATAAAATTCTATGAAACAAAAAGTATAATTAGTTCAATCGATAAACATTTTGATGAAATTATTTTAAAATTATTTCATCTTATTGAATGATGTTCAAGCTATGAAATAACAAAAGTATGTCATTTTGTTTTCCTTGCTATTTTATTGTTATGAAATTCTTAGGAATCGCAAGCATTGGAAAAATGAACAGAATTATAATATTATTGACATCACTCAATAAGACAGGCCCTATCAGTTGCTGTCACACGTGTTAAATACTTTCAGCAGATAGGCCTCAATTGCTTTGATTGCTCCTCTGCCTAAAACAGAAACGTGTTTGATTTACCTGAAAATGCAATAAGAAAGAAAAAATTCAAGTGTTGATACAGATACAAAAATATAAGAAAATCAATGTCTAGTTAAATCTTAATTTATTTTATATGTATAGTATGTTAAATTGAAAATAATCATTGTAAATATGAGCGAAGAAGCATGTTCAATGGACATATAAGAAGAAAAATTATATCATGACTATCAATCTTTTAATTTTAATGTAAGTATTTTTACCATTCTATTATTAATAAGAAACAAACATGAGTGAACTTCAAGATAAAAAATTAAAGCTTCTTCGTAATATGTTAAGAGACTAACAAGATATTTTCTATTTTCGTTTTTTTTAAATATTTTAATATGAAATTATTTGTCTTGCTGGAATTAGTATCAACACTTAATGACCAATNGCGTGCAACGCGGTTTATAAAACCGGTAATAAACGCTAAATTTGAAACCGCGGTTTTTTGTGAACGCGGTGCAAGAAACCGCTGTGAACCGCGGTTTTCAGCGGTTATCGAATTGACACCGGGGTGGTGTGCGATGAAACCGCGGTTTTCGTATAAAAATTTTTCCGTGGGTAATCGTCAGATAAGATTCTTTTTATCTTGAACTTCTGACAAGATTCTTTTCGAGAGGAAAGAGCAAATATTCTTGCCTGATCATCCTGCTTATAAAGAATCTTGCCATAAAATCAAGAATTTGGCAAGACGAGGGGTAAGAACGCAGAGATGTCCATAGTAGCGCTGTCGCCGCGGCGATGTGGATATGGATCAACAGAAAATGAACTCCCACACGCCACGCACACCCACACTCTGATGGTTGTCTCATTATCATTTTAAACGGTTCTCAGAAAGTAAAGCATCAAGCGAGTACAATGTGAAAGCGTCTTCAAAACGATATTAGCCAGTAACTCTTGTTCGTTCTTTGTTATCTATGTTATGAAAGTTTATCGATTTCAAATAATTAGCAGAATAAATGCTAGTCAGTGGGCGAGTCAGATTTCTCTATTTGTGCATCATTTTTTTATTCATTCTTCTCTATGAGTTTTATTTGTCATGTTGTTTTTGTATTCAAAAATTTTGCTTCATTTAAAACAATTGTCATGTCGAAGAGAAAGAACGATGAAAATACACAAAACGAGTAAACAATAAACAATTAAGAAAAAAAGATAAACTTTTTTTGCTCTCCATTTCAATTTACTTATATTTTTGTTCGAGAAGAAACATCAAGAGATATTGGATTATTGAAATCAAAAAAATGCGGTTGAAAGAGAAAAAATTATCCTTTTTTTTGTTGAATCACCTCTGCCATTTCTTTACTTCCCTTCTACAAGTGATTTCAGATCGTCATGCATACAAACATTTTTGCTCTTGCATGCCTGCAAATCAACAATATCCCTGAACGAATAAGTCAACTTTGATTATAAAATGATGCAGAAACGAGAGAAATGGTATTGATTCTTACTAAAATTTATTAATGGGAAACACATGATATTAATTATAGTCTAGATTCGACCAAACATGTCATAATTCAATCATTTCAACAGACTCTATAAAAATATTATTGAATAGAAAAAGAAATCTTGAATTATTAAATTAAGCTCTTTTTTATTAAAAAAATTGAAATTAATTAGGAAAAAGTTTAATAAATGTATGAACAAAGCATGTCGATTTGAACAGTTTTCTAATCTTAACGGGAAAAAACATAATAAAATCGCAAATAATATGAACGTATTCTATTAATAATTTATTGTTCATTTTGATAGACAAAGAGATTATTTTAATGTACAAATATTAAACGAAGATCCTCTTGAAATATGTTATCAGTTAATCGGATCAAAATCTGGTAGATAAGTCTCTCAAAACTTTAAACGTAGCAATGATAAGAATTATAAAATTGACTTGGATATCGAATAGATGTGATGATAAAGCATATGTTATGTTATAAAATACCAACTAAAAGAAATATTTAATAATCTTGAATTCATTATCAATCGCTTTTAGTTGTCTCATTTGACTGTTGATTAACGATATGTGTTTAGTTGACGAATGTTGATTGAAGTAACATTTTGAATAGAGAAAAATTAATAAAAAAATGTTACTCAATAAGTTATTTTCATATTTCCTATAATTTAAGTTTACACTTTGGAGAGTTGTGGATAAATGAGATGATTCGATTAAATCATAAAAACAAGTTCAATGTCCTCCAAATATTATTTTGAATTTAATTTGTCTTTTCATTTTACTACGTAACTTAAGGGAATCATTTTAAAAGTTTATTTCTTTTGATTTGTTTTAATTTGAATAAATTAAAATCTAAAGTGAACTTGAGATAAATTTTCAGTTGATAAAAAATAAACAAAAAAAAGAAAGAATCATTTTTTGAAGTATAAAATGCAATTCAAAGAAAAAAAAACAAAATTTTGTATTTTGCTATGTTGAACATTTTAAGATTAAAATTGTTCTGTTTATTGTCATAGATAAATTCTCAGAAATTATTGATATTTTATTCAACATTATCGTTTGCATATTTACTATTTGGATGGTTTATCCAGAGAGTCCGATCCATCTGTCAGTAATAGTTGGTGATATCAATGTTGATAATAAACTTGATATTAATTATCTTAACCCTTTGAGTCCTGAATTTTTTCTATCCAACCTAATTTGATGAAACCACTAGGAATGATAGAGCTAGGTGTGCTAATGAAGTTCCACTATAGGACAGATT
>CAJNSZ010003774.1:0-10273 GCA_905329745.1 Rotaria sp. Silwood2
GTGTGTAAGGGGTGGCTGTCTGTAATGGTGGGGGGGGAGGAGGGTATGTCCGTAATGTTCTCTTTCTCCGTTGCTAACTGTCTGTAATGGGATGAGGAGAGGGGGAGCCGCCAAATCTCGAACTGAAAACTTACACTCACTATTTCCTTAGAAAATATACATGAGTTCCACAAAACAGACTTTTGGTAGCAATCAGTTTTCAATATCATTCCTGTTCGTGGTTCTCGGAAGACACTAATTACTCTGTTATGAATAAGGGTGTCAATTTATATTTACTTTTCATTTAATTTATGCGTAAATTAAATGATACATAATTTATATTTATTATAAAGTAAACGGTAAACGACACCCCTACTATTTGATAGGTTTTGTTTTTTGCATGTTACAGAGGTTTCATGTAACTTCCATAAGGTTTTTTGATACGCATGGAATCTGCCTCTTGAAGTCCTGTGAAGTCTTGCGAAGTCTTGTGAAGTCTTGTGAAGTCTTGTGAAGTTTCGTGAAGTTTTGTGAAGTCTTGCGAAGTTTTATGAAGTCTTGTGAAGTCTTATGAAGTCTTATGAAATCTTATAAAGTCTCAAGAAGTCCTACAAAGTCTCTGAAGTCTCATGAAGTCCGTGAAGTCTCATGAAGTCCGTGAAGTCTCACGAAGTCTGTGAAGTCTAACGAAGTCTTTGGAAGTCTTTTGAAGTCCCATGAAGTCCCATGAAGTCATACGAAGTCTTATGAAGTCTTGCGAAGTCATTTGAAGTCCTATGAAGTCTTCAGAAGTCTTTAGAAGTCTTTTGAAGTCTTGTGAAAATATGAAGTCACTGCGGCTGAAGTCTGTTGAAGTCTGTTGAAGTCTTTTGAAGTCTTGAAGTCTTGAAGTCCGCTGTTTCCCCCTTGTACTAATCATTCATCAAATATTGGAAAAGCAAATAACTTGTTTTCGTACTAAACTAAAACATGATTAGATTTCACCTTTCAACAAATTGATGTCAATGGAAAGAAATTCGAGCATGCCATTAACAATCAAACAATCTCTTCATAGAAAACTGTTTCTCATGATTTTCTTGTTGATTCCAAGCAAGGAGAGAATATGAGAAGAAAAATATGACGAGTCTATATTCGAAAGTCAAATATACAGTAGTAATAAGATTTCAATTTATAATTTTCTGTTCTTTTGAATGCCCAACAGCAACAATTGATTATGAATGTATGTAACAACTGCTCTAAAGAAAGACAGCATTGTCTTTGTCATTCAAATAGACCTGCATCGTACATACACAATAATTGATTGAGTGTAGCAAGCACTTTAAATTGGTTCGTTCTAGGCATCTATAACAGAAGTCGTACATCCAAAACTATCCCTCAATCGATCTGACAAATTTTTTGATTGTTTATTTTATCGAAAAACAAAAATCAATGGTGATCATTCGAAAATATCTTCTTACCATTTTTCTTTTCATGATCCAATTCACATTTTATTTTCTCTTTGGTTTTCGTGCTCGATATACCTATGCTCCGGTCTCTTCTATCGACAATCTAACATTGTCTCAAGTGAGCATTGTTGAACCACCACGTGGTATTGTCGAATATTACTATGCAATGTTTACTGATATTCATGTAATGATGTTTGTCTGTTTTATCTTTCTAATGACTTTCTTGTATCTTTACTCTTATTCAGCAATAGAATTCAATTTCCTTCTTTGCGCATTTATATTTGAATGGGCTTTAGTCATGTGTGGTTATTTTTTCGATTGGAAAAGAATCGAAAAACAATTTGTACTCGATATCACAAGTTTAATAACAGCTGATTTTGTTTCTGCCAGTATATTGATTTCGATGGGCGCAGTATTGGGAAAAGTCAATGCATTTCAATTAATTCTTATAGCATTTTGTGAAGTACCGGTACAAGTTGTCAACGAATGGATAGGCTCGAACTTTTTTGTATCAATGACGGAGGTAAATCAGTGTTTGTTCATGTATTCGGTGAGTCGAGAAGACGGTTTACTACGGATATGTTAGCATAAAATGATGTCCGAACTGTGATTTTAGGTGCCTATTTTGGTCTAGCCGTTATGTTTGTACTTTTCCGCTCGAATATGCGAGATTCCGCTCATGAAAAGTCTGGTTATACATCGGACATTATTTCAATATGACACATGTGGTGTTCACTATTTACACGGAATATCAGGTTTTATGGCTAGTATAGCAGACATCATTGTAGCTTTGACTTCGGACCGATCAGGTTTTCAAGACCATTTAACTAATTTATGTTTCACGGATGGCCTACAACCTTCAAGTAATATTCAAGCAGCCTATCAAGCAGCTGCATTTGAACTCACGTTGACTATAGCTATTGTCAGTGGACTTTTTACTGGAATACTATTACGGTTGTCTATCTTTGTCCAGAAGTCACGATATTTCGATGATGAAGCCAATTGGTATATACCTGAAGAAGCGGTAACTTACTATATAGAATACAAAATACCATATTCTGCGTAAGAAATAGGGGTTAGTGGGGATCGGCGTGTCACTGATCCGGTGACACTGGTGGTCAGTATATCGACGCTGCGCAACTCTACCCAAACCATCTGCTTAAAAGTTACACTCACTAATTTCTTTGAAAATCTATCCGAGTTCTACAAAATTTTCCTCTAGTCCTTATATTAATAAAATCATCTACATCTGAATAATCTTACCTATTCTAGGCTACGATTTTCGACATTTTTTTCGGCATAAGCATCCTTAGATTGTTTCATGATTCGATAGTTTCTGTTTTGATGCTTTTTCGCCCTTTTTATTATTCGATACTTTTTGTTTCGATCTTTTCTGCATTACTCAAACTAATCTTCAGATTGGACCTTTATAATCGATATTTTTCAGAGTGTGATATTACAAGATATTTGTCTTAATAATAGTACAATTTCACTACATAAAACGACGCTTTTTTTACTCAAGATTTGAGTCTAAATATTGATTTCACTTGTTTGTAAAATATTCATTTTTTATATGAAAAGAACGCAAAAAGGTATTGTGATGCGTGAAAAGAGAATGTATTTGAATGCATCAAAACAAACTGATTGAAACTGTGTTTCTAAATGAAATTTTAAATAAAAAGCATATGTTGAAAATAAAAGCACTGTGCTTTACCGCTTGGTAAATAAAAAGTGATGCATCCAGACGCAAAAATAACGATATTTGTCAAAAAGTTTGTGTTGAACGCTGTTTTGCTGTTTTTTCTTCTGGCTCTCCGTAAAAAAGTCTGTTATTCCCTTCCTGTTCGATCTATGAACATGATAATTATTTAATTTGCTCTCATTATCTACTTTTGTATTTTGTTCAAATCTACAATAATATTTATGCAGTAAAAGCTGCACATAGTAAGCAGGCGAGTGACTCGCCAAATTTCGTACCGCCTGATACTCACTTCGCCTTTAAATTCTTGACTTGCCTCTCCGTGCAACGAGACGAGGCGGTGTAAGTCGTCGAGTTTTGGATTCCTGTTCGAGATTCGAATAATTTCAGTTCGATGATTGATCATGTGAAGCATAGAAAAAGTATTTCCCCTTTACTTAAATAAAAAAAACACATTTGGGACACAGAAGAGACTAGAAAAACAACTGCACTGTATCCAAAGTTAAGTGTTTTGATGAGTTCATGTGACAAAGCCAAAACCAAACCCAAACCTCCAACCGTTTGGGTTTGGTGCATGCCTATTCGCAATCCAATATCAACTTCAATTGTTATTATAATGGTCATTTTCCTATCTAGCGGTACTCCAAACGGATGTTCTATTATGCATAATTGCCAAGTTACACGGCGAAAATTCATATTCTCGAGAAACATTTACTGAAAGAGTTCTAAGTTGAATAACTCAATGGAAAGCATGTTGCTTTCTCGAAAAGCATATGGTGCGTATTGGTAAATTATTCGAACCAAGACAACTGATTTTCGAAAACTCTACCGTTTTCAATACTGAATAAGCTCATTTAGTGGTAAAGTTCTCACTAAATGAACGCTTTCGGATATTTTCATCAAATTTGTTTTTGCTAAAAACATTCGACTCACTCTAAATATTGATAAATGAAGCAGGAACATTATCGATATCGTTTCAGAAAACCTTTATCTATTGTCAATCAACGCAGAACAGATTTCGATTATTATGTGAGGAACATCGCCTCGATTTTTATTAGTGTTCTGAGTAGATTTTTCAGTAAAAGAAATTCGAATTCATAGCTTCATTTGAAAACAATGGACCCAAATTTTTCACTGGAATTATGAAAATCAAAATCAAAGTTTTTTCCACATTAATACAGACCAGTCCTATATCAGACTTACAAAAGTTCTGTGGAATGAAGTAGTTTTCATATCGTGCTCTCACAATGGTCTGCATAATAGAATCTTAAAAGAAAATATTTTTTCCAAACTTGTAACGATACGCATATCCAATTTCTTGATGTAAAGTTGTAGCAAATGACTTAATCAGTGGTATGAGCTCAAACTTTCTATCATGAAGCACCTTGAAGCACTATCAGATCTTTTTGTTTTTGCTTTGGTACGAATTGTATATTAGAAGTTTACAACTCTCGACAGTTCCAGGAGACGCTTACAACATCAACATCACTTTGTCGTGTCCTGATTAGGAAAATCAACAATGAGAAGCATGATCTAGAGAACTTTTTATTCTACTAAAAGAGAACCACATGAAATCAAAAACAAGAGTAATTGCTTGATACTACTTGAATCTTGTGTTTACCTACGATTTCAACTCATTTAAAAAAAAACGCTTTTAAAATAGTGCAGTGATCTTCAGGAAAACAATATAAAAAAATTGGCAATATGTTAAAAAAGAAAACTCTCGAATTTGATCCCAAGATAAATAGAGTTTGATGAAGAACAGGACGAAAACATACTGACAAACATAAATAGTCTCACAGATTCTTCGCAACAGTTCATATGTCTTGGTATGATTATTTTCTATCAATCCGTTTGAAAGAGATCGAACCACAATGTTTTGAATCATGAAATCATCTTCATGACTCATGTTAATGTTTTTGATAGTTTTGATTATTGCTAATCGTGTCAATGGCTCGACATGTAAATGTGAATGCTGTCGTGATGCATTTTGTTCGCCTACACATGTGGGCAACATTCAAGTATCGGATTGCTTCACTTGTGTGTCTTCATTCTGTACTTCAATCTACCCTTCCGTATGTGTAGCAGTCAATGGAGGTATTAAGAGTTCGTGTACGACCGTTAGTAACGCTGCTCTTCGGTTCGAGTCGAAAAATTCGGTTATCACTACCATGATTATTGGCTTGATGGCATTGATTTATTCAATAATTGAAAGATGAGCTACCAAAACGGCATGTCGTTTTCAAATGATTTGGATAGACTGACATAAACACGATGTTTTTTTTTCTTTTGGCAAAGGTAATATACGCTCTTTGCAACTGGTAAATTATTCATACAGACGAAATGACAGTTGCTTACTGTACATACTTTTCTTTTTATTGCAAAATACAAGTTGAATATGAATCAGATTTAAATAGTATGACATATTGTGTTAGTTGATGTTTCTCGAGTTTTCATGCATGATAAGGTTCATTTTTTTGAGATAAAATACATTTAAAATGATTTCGAACTGTATGATAGGTATTGAGTTATATTTTTTAGCTAATCTTCATCTACATATGGTTAAGATTACTTATCTGTTTTTAAAATTTAAACGGATGATACGCAGTGGTTTTTCTTGACTTAATTCGTTTGTTGTTATATTTGGGTTTTCATTGAAAAGTACATTGGCTTTTGTTGTGTGATGTCGCAGAGTGTATGGAGTTTTTGGAACATGAATTTCAGTGACGACATTGCCTAAAACTACATTCAACATCCATAACGAAAAAAAACTACGTTCTTTGTTTTATTCACAAAAAAATCTTAAAAAGTGATGTCTTCTCTTCGAATAATATCTTCCAACACTGGAGAATTATCCATGGTCTATACTGAATGCTGATTTTCATCGAATTCCTATACTTGTGACCGAAACATCGAATGAGTGTGAATAGTGAGAATAAATAATAATAAATGTCACCTAATAGTCTATCGACTATAATTGAAATGTTTTTGAATCATGACAGAGGTTTATCTGTTGAGAAAAATTTAGATTCAGCGAGAAGTCATAGAAATAATAACGGAATAGAAGTCTCTTTCATATCATCAATATCGAACTAAGTAGAGCGATAGATAATCGAAGTTTCACCGGTAAAGTAATACATTTCATTTGAAATAGAATCAAGCAACGTTGATCATCACACTTCTCAGAATAAAAGATATGCGTATGAATCATTTGGAAACTCGCCGATGATGAGATTTGCTTGAGTCTATGCTTGAAACTGTGGATAGACAGAAGAATCACAGTCACAATCACATCTTCAAACTGTCGCTAAGTTATTCAGTAATCGAAAGTATTCTACAACTTCTTCGAATAGAGTGTTTTCAGTGACAACTGATAAGTTCATCAATAACTTGATGAGCTTTGATAAAGTTTACACAATAAATAGTTATAATATAATACTAAAAACTGAAAGATTAACTGGCTCAAAAAAATGATTCTGTTCTCGAGCTATCACATTCATAGTGACTGTATAGACTTGTGATTATAACATCGTTCTAACTTAAACGATTCTGGTATTGATAAAACCCCTCCATTGCAACTTACTGGAAATTGCATACACACGAATTTTCAGGCATCTAACTGTCATATGGACTGTGATACGTTAGGTATGAGTAGCCTTCTGGCTAATAATGTGTTTATAAGAAAGATATTCTGTCGGCTTTGATGATATTATGTAAGTAGAGAAGGTCCGTATCTAATACTCTCAGTTGCTGTAGAGACGCTTGTGAGATTTGCGCATCACACTAATGTCCTACAAAATATCAACACATTTTGAAAAAAAAACAGTTCTAAATGTACTCAATGCTATAAAAATATTGTGCCAAGCATGACTCATGACAGTCTCTCAAAATTGCTGAGAAGCAAATATTTTTACATTGAATTATATAATACTGGTCATTTATGCATGTGCATAAAGCATATTTTACAATTGCTGTCAACAATCACCGTAAGGAGCTATTGTTTTCCGTTCTGATTGATTGGTATAAGATCATGTTCGAGCAAACATGATTGATCTTAGAATCTAGATTGTTTTCAGTTCATATTCATCTACGAACTATCTCGAGAAAAAAGAAAATAATAGAATTTTGAATTGTATTTCAGATATACATTACCATATTGTGAAACGTTTTGATAATTATATGTTACTGAACTTGAACGTATGATTTCTACTTCGGTCTCTGTAAAATATCGAGTCGTCAAAT
The DNA here is from genome assembly GCA_905329745.1 of Rotaria sp. Silwood2. Classification (NCBI taxonomy): domain Eukaryota; kingdom Metazoa; phylum Rotifera; class Eurotatoria; order Philodinida; family Philodinidae; genus Rotaria; species Rotaria sp. Silwood2. The sequence goes on from CAJNSZ010003774.1 coordinate 7,366, forward strand.
TTTAGGAGTCGTAATACACATGAACCAAGAATTTCCTATTATGCTCGTCTATTCTCTTTAGTCTCAAAACCCTTCTGGAAATCAATGATAACAGTTTTCAAATCAATTTTTGACTTTCTTCGCTTTCAAGTAATAACACGGATGTTGTAAGAATTATGATAGAGTATGATAATCCCAATAATTATTCTACGCACAGGTAGAATGTTATGGAACGTAATAGATTTTAATATGAAAAAAGCCGATAGATTTAGTATTTTGTGAACTACAGATGACTAGCAAAGCTGTTTAGAAGGTTAAAGTTCAAATAATTAAAACCGAATCAACAACTTTTATTTTTAACAATTTTAGATGTTGATGAAGTCCTATTTTATATATATATATATATTCATGTTTTTTGACATTCGAAATTTGAATGAAATATTTCAAGATAATTTTACATAGAATTGAAAGATAAATCTTTTGAAATGAAATGAAATACACACGACATCATCTACTTTCAATAGTATATCCATTATACAGGATCGCTAAAATAAATATCGCACACATGTATATTGTTTCAAAAATACAATTGACAAACGTCTGATATATGAAAGTAATATTGGTGCCATTTCTTCCGATTATTTATCTATAAATAAGACCATGTTTACCTACAAAAATATTGCTGAAGACGTAAAAGAAAATGGTAAGACTTTTGAATAACCACCTCATTCGTTTTACGTTAGTGAGAACAGCAATGGCATATCACAATTGAAAATGCTCGTCGTCGTAAGACTCTTGAGTATACTACGTAAATCATTAGACTAGTAGGGTGGGTGTGAGTATGAGTGTGGGTGTGGGTGTAGGCATCTTCTCTTCTCACACTCACAGCCACACCCACCCTCGTACTCTCAACTGTGCTAAAGCACATCTTGTTCCTAACTATATGCATCTGACACAATACATACGATGCAAATATTAACCCAACGGGTATTTGTAAATTAGATGTCGCAGAGAATGAACTTTGCGAGAAAGAAATGGTTGAAAAACTCAATACACTTCAAGAATGGTCAGCATCGATGAATTATTGCTGACATTCAATTGGCGAGCTTTCACTTCGGCAGAAATTATGTCATTTTTTTCAAGAAAATTTCCAAATCGATAAACAACGCTGACACCTGATAGAATGATTATCACAGGTGGAGCGTCTAGCGGATTTCTTGTTTATAGTTATCTTTTAACCGACCCAAACGATGCTATACTCATCCCATCACCATATTATACCATGATTGTTCATCATATTTCAGTATTTACTGAAAATCAAAGCGTTCGTTGTTCATTACTTGAACAAGATACAGGCAAATTTTATTTTTCCGTCGAAATTTTCGAACGTGAATATAACGAAGCTCTTGCCAATGGTCTTCGGTCACGAATGATTATTTTCATCAATCTACATAATCCTCTCGGTGATGTCTATGATGAAATGATGATTCAACCAGTGCTTGAATTCGCTGCTAAGAAACAATTACATGTCGTCATTGACGAAATCTATTCACTCAGTCTATTTGCCAATGAAAAACTATTTGAATCCGTGCTTAATTTTTCCATAGTCGATTCAGAACGTACACATGTTCTTTGGTCGTTTAGTAAAGATTTTACATTGAGCGGTGCTCATGTTGGTATTATGTATGTAGGCACATCTGAATTGTGTTCCGTTGCCAGTGAATTCAATTTTCTCTTGACACCATCACGCCATATTCAAGCAATTTTAACATCACTGCTGGCCGATCGAACGTGGCTTCGTTCATACATCGAGCTTAATCGTTTGTGACTTACTCAACAATACAAGCAAGTGAAATTTGAATTAGAATCAATAGGAGCTCGTGTTCGTGAAGGTCATGCAGTTTTTTTTTACTTGGGTCGACTTTCGAGTTTTTATGAGAGAAGTAACATTCGATGAAGAAATCTGTCTACTTGATCATCTTTTCGAATGTGGTGTATTTGTTATGAGTGGTTACAATTTTGGTTGTTCACAACCGGGTTGGTTTCGTTTGGTATTCAAAGGCAAAGACTCGTTGTTGACTGAAGGACTAAAGCTAATCAAAATAGCATTAAGTCAGTTTGCCGACATATAATGAATTTTTTCATGCTTGTTTTTTTTTTCTTAGTTATTTTAAAATCGAATAAATCACGACAAGATATATTTTAGAGTCTAATCTTGCAGAAGTGCTGAATATTGTAGTATAGCGACAGATCTGACGGACAAGATATTCGTAGTTATCGACACATATGCTTATTTTGCTGTTTCCCATGTCTAGAACATGTTTGCTTTCCATTGAATCCAAAATTATAGTGCATATCATAAAACGGAGATCACTCACGAATAGGAATGACGTGTTAACATCAAGCTAAGAAAAATACTAATATTTCCACATTTACGTTAATTCGGTATTGCTTTTAACGGTTAGCAGTGGAAGGATCAAAAGGAAAAATGTCGAAAAAGAAAAATAACGGAAAAACTATAAAAAGGGAAATATCTTAGAAAAAAAGAAATGTTGAAAAAGTCATGTCTCTGGTAAATAATGATTGTTTTCTCAATAATATAGCATCTTAAACATTAGCAACAGTAAATAAAATATACAATAGGGAAATATTGAAACATTGTCCAATGCTATATTACAGAATTCACAATGATTGTCCTGGCTACAGTTTGCTGATCATTATTGAATAAATACATTTTCAAACCCAACAAAGTAATAACAGCAACAAAATGTTGGACGGGTACGCGCATTTAATTCTCTATGAACATTAATATGAACAATCAATGATCATCAGCAAAATAAAATATATCCTTTTAACTTAGGCTATCGATATTTTTCCTTTCAGCCTTTCTATCTCGCTCCGTTTTAACTCTAATGCATATTTTTCCTCC
>CAJNSZ010003775.1:0-10269 GCA_905329745.1 Rotaria sp. Silwood2
TAATTTCAATGTCTTGGATTATCATGTGGTAGGAGAATCAATAAGTTTTCTTTTTCATAGAAAATATATAGCTTTTGGCAACCTCTCTCTTGAAATAGACTTTAATTTTTTCAACTGTAATCGATAGCGACGAAAAACGTTTGGTATCAGACAGTATTACAAAAGTATTATTTCGACCAGTATAAAACATGTAAAAAGTTTCTTCTTTTTTGTATGGCAACAGCACTATATCCTTACATTGTAAAACTCAAATTAGATGAAATCGTTGCTAAGTGCAAAAAGGTTGCTGAAGAGTTTTCTAATGCCTTTCTTTTACTAAAACTTTTATGAACTTTGAAAAAGATGTCCAATCAAATTCTTTTATTTATTTTTGCACTAGACACTTAGCCGTATTTAAGAAAAAAATGAAATCTCTGCAGCGTTCCATCACAACGCTATATCAAAAACAAAATCAATGCAGAATTTTTGTTCCGCTCGTTATTTAAGAAAGATACGGAAGACCTCATGATAATCCAAGACATTGAAATTAGCTACTTCCTCTTGCTGAGGAACAGATGAAGCACTGGAATGAGTATATAGAGAAGATTTATGGTCGCTAATACTCTATCATTTTACAATGATGGGTATAATCTGATTTCAAATGTGTAACACTTACACGGTCATGGCATTTGTTTTTTTTTCATGACTATATTTTAAGAAGAATAGATGGTATGATGGCTAAAGGACTATGATAATCTCATTTGAATAACAAAATGGCTATTCATCATGAACATAAATAATAGAAGGAGAAAAGAGACAAAAATATTCTTTTACATATTTGCATATGAATTATGCTTTAGGAGCAAAATGAGAGATCTAACTGACTATTTGTGATTCTTGTCGGCACATAATTAGTGCGAATATGATACAATAGCTAAGTCGGGTGGTTGCACGATGTGCAACAACCAATTTATTGCTTTTCAATCGACCAGTTGTTATAATGAATCCTTCTTCTTTTGCTCAATGCATGAGTCATGATTCAAATCAGCCACTGGCACTCAATACCTGAGCGTCATTTCGATTCGAAAAGGCTTGCTGAGATCGTGAGAATGTAACGAATGCAAATCTGAAATCCATTTTTTGAAAATCGATGCCATTCGACAGACACAAATATACCGGAAACGATAACCAACAGCTGATAGTTTCTTTATATGATGATGCATTATTCAATCTAAAACCGACCACTGATATCTTAGATGCTAAATACATATATATTTTAATTATAGTTTGTTACAACTAAAAATTGTTCACAATGAAGTCTTAAATGCCTAGAAACATGCTCGGCAAAGCAACTAAGTGACTAAAAAGTAATACGTCGGCTGACTGCACGAGGTACAGTAGTAGACTTCTCTACTCGATCTTGGCTTGAGTGTCAGTGTATTTTTCTCTATAAAGCCTTTTAGCTAAAGTTGCTTGTAATGTCTTGTAAGAGTAAACAGACTTATCTAAAAGATGATGATTAAGTTGAGTTTTTTCAGTTTTAATTACTTAGAAAAGGTATTAAAGGAATTGGTAAGATGAACAGAAATGAGATTGATAGAAATACATACTGAGTAATAGAATTGATCCCATAGCTATTGAGAAAACAGTTGTCTCTCCCTAACATCTTTTGTCTTGAAATCAAAATTTATTATTTCAACTTGCGGAGGAAAATATTTAATGCTTAAAAGATTATTGTATTGCTGAAGCTGCGATTAAAAATAATTGAGTTTGACTCGGACTAGGTTATCATAGTGCAGCTACAGGATGGAACTTTAGATCTGAACGTTCTAATATTTGTCGTGTCTTTTAAAAATGAAGTTTGGCGCTGAACAGAAGGCGGTAAGAGTGGTTGTGCGAAGCAAATATTTTCTAGCTAGTATCCATGTCACAATATCTATGGAAGATAATGAGTAATTTATATAGTAATTTTGTAATTCTGATTTGATTTCGAGCAAGTTGAGAGTAATTGTTTGTCATTGGTTAGTTGATGATTTTTGTTCACCACATCGGCTATATCGATTGTCACCAATATTGATATTGATGTAATTGGAAAAGAATCATGTACATTACCTGCTGTTGTAAGGTCAAGTTTCTTGAGTGATGGAACAGTTTGAGTCAATTAATGTGTATGGATCTTAAGATAATTTCATCACAAATATAACAAACAGTAAACGAAGAAGAATCCAGTACTCAGTTGGTTCATCAATCGCCTTCACGGAAAAATTAGCTTTTTTATCTTTTAATTTGGATAGAGAAAAGACTTAAGTCCCCTTCAAAAAAGTCCATTTTCGTCAGAATCATCCAAATTGAGATAAATGCATGGGAGGACAGCTTGAGATCTAATCTTTCAGAAACAATATAATCTTTTGTTTGATACGCCCTTTTTCTCAAAGCTTTTGATGATTTCCGTTGAAAAATAAGAATTTTTCAGATTAAATGAAAAATGTGTTTCGTTTTTTTGTTAGTTTATGCTTTTTCAATTGCCCAACTCAAATTTCTCTGCCCAAGCTCATTCTATATCTTTCGTTTTTTTTGTTTGACAGAGTGCCAAGACGCAGAGTACCAAAGAGCCATTTTTTTAAGTTCATCTTTATTTTTATAATATATACAGACACCTATATAATTAGAGCACCACTTTTTAGTGCTTTTTGAGTCATTAAACTTGTGATACCCTTTCTCCGCTTCAAAAGTAAGAATTAAAAAAAAAGGGATCTTTGATGCCTTGCAGCCTGACATGCTCTTTCTAACAAAAAGTAGATAAATGTATAGAATGATCCTGAATAGAAAAATGTGGGTTGCCAAATGAGCTAGTTTTTACCCTTGCTTTGTGAATATTTCGCTCAAACGTTATACTATATGACTGGAAATTTTACTATAGGTTTTCCACTACAGCCTCAACATACTCTGAAAATGTCATGGGATTTGGATATACTTAGGTTGAGATCGATTTTTGAAAGCGGGGAAGGCCTTAAACGAGCTCTCTTACTTTAAGTGATAGATTTGTTATTTATAAACAAACCTCAATAGGAAAATGAAATTTTTCGCTTATTCAAATCTAAAAAGTGGATGTGGATCTTCTTTACACACACCCACATCCACACTCAAAATAAACGGTTACAATCACCGTTTACTGTAAGCCCTCCTATTTTTAATAATTTTTCGTTTCAATATTTATTTTTCGTGAGTGTTCCTTGCTACCTTTTCCGAACACCCTACACCTGTATATTCGAAAATCGTATCCAAACCATAAGATTATGGAGACAATCGATAAGCAACTCTTATTGTCAGGAGAAAAACATTGTCAAAAAAGCTATAGCATGTGAAAATACATAGCATGTGTTTTCAAATACAACCAGAATCGAACTGAATCGAATTGAATGAAGATTTTTAAAAGGTAGATCGAATCGAGTCGAATCGAATGTAAATTTTATTCAGACAAATCGAATAACATGGAATTTTTGTCATCCGCTTCGATCTCTAACTCACATCCACATGATAGAAAACTAAATTTAACATTCTTGAAAACATTATAAAAAAAACTAATTAGCCTTGTAACCAGATCAGAGCAACTAATGGTATTACAAGACTGATAGCAAAACAAAAATTAAGAATAAATAAAATGAGTTTCAGCGTGCCAAAAGGACTAATGTCAGTTACTTCAACTTGTTTTCCATCTGTAGTCGATGCTGAATGTTCATTGTTCATTTCATGTTCCATTCCATCCTGGTCATTTTTGGCGTTTACAGTAGATGATTTCGATCGAATTAGATATTCCACCACTTCAAAAATGATAAAAATAATTACAATCCAAGCCGACCAAAGTGACATTATAGTAACAAAACCATCATGATACTTTAACAGTACAAAAACGACAAGAAAAATCGTTGGTACCGAAAGTATAAGAGCTAACATTCCAGTTGTTCGATGAATCCAATTGAAAACGAAGCGAAAACGATCTCCTGGATGGCAGCGAAATAAAGCCATCCATGCCTGAATAAGTGCACAGCCTACAACAATTGCACCCAATATTGAATGAGCAAACATGCGATCACCATCTTCAGCCTGATCGACCCATCGACCGTTCGCTTGTCCCAAAACGAGAAAAAAACCTAGTAATGTCCCAATGACAGCTATTATTAGACAAAATCGATGTACTTGAAACCAAATATCTTCACCGAATATTTGTTTCTTTTCATTAACACGTACCTTACGACCATAACGCGCATATAAAACTCCAGTTGAAGCAAAAACCATCCAAGAAAATACCATGACAGTTCCGTGTGCTCTTGCTAATCGAAAATCCGGTGTGGAATCGGTGCTTGCCATATTTTATAACTGTTTCGTCCGAAAAAGTGCAATATTATAGAGTTTGTATACTTCTTTGGGAATGTAAGCGAGCCGTCTGCTCGCACACATCATATATATATATGCGAATAAATTTTGCTTCGTCACCATACAAATAAAGGTAGTTATTTAGTTTTAGTTATTCAATCGATTTTTTCTCTTTTACGTTAAAGCATGACTATCGATCACAATAAATAATTACAGAGAACTTATTCGTTCTCTTTAGAAGGTACATTATGAAACTCGTTAAGTGCCGTAAGAATACAGATACCCTCGAGATGAAATAATATGATCAGCATGCATTTCTGGCAATCTACATCAGCGTGACAACGCAAAAAAATCATATTGTTAGAAATTTGTATTTAAAATAAATTTAGTTAACCTTGGATCGAAAAAGTAAGTATACAAATTTCTTAATAAGTCGTATGTACGACTCATGCCCAATCGATTAGTTACTATGAAGTTTATTAATGCGGGATTCTTTGTTCTCCTCGTTAAATGCAGAGTTTGCTTAATAAATTAGGTATGCAGTTTACTTTTAACCATCTTGCACCTAGATGAATCATTACAAATTAATCGCTCAATTTGACTTGAAGACTTTTATTTTTTCTTAATCTGATGAAATTCTATTATGCGCAAACCTTGAGTCAGTTGATTAGGTAACTGCAACATGGTTCCGATGGGATTATAATCAGAACTTGTAACTTGCTAAAGTGGTGCTGGTATATTTTTTATTAAAAAAATTGCTCAATATATTTCATATTAATATTGTTCTGACTAAACATCTGACAATCGATCCTTTTTATTCATCATTTTAATAACAGTGAAGATTCGAAAAATCAGTTCTTCTATCACGTCATTAGCTTGAAGAGTTCTTATAAAACAGTACCCATATTTCTAGAGATTCTAAATTTTAACACTATCAAAGTGATTCTTGAGTAAACACGTATCGAAGGTCACTCATTTAGATCTTGCATTTATTAACTCCATTATCAGAGGTAAGACGAGCTCAAAGAATAACCAAATACAGTTAGTAGAAGCAGATCATGTATCAAGTCGAGAACGGCTTTTTGCTTAGTAATACGATGGTTTTTTCATATTTTTCTAGGAATTGCATAATTACTTAGATGGTTTACCCGGTAAACCACATCGATATGATGACACTTGCATTAATAAAATATTTCAAGAAAAATTAACCAATCATGAACTGAATGAAAATCAATATAAATTATTCTTTGACAAGTCTATCGACAAAACGACTTACCAACAGTTTTATTTATTTTTATCATATAAAGTCAATGAATTTAATATTAGTCTTCATTCGCTCACATTGTTCCTATGTGAAGAAAAATGTCAGGACTTTTACGCATCATAGCGATATTATGGACTTTTTTAGTTGATAGTTTAATCACATTCAAATACAATTTCGTCGATTTAATGAACAAACATAAACTTGCTGAAGTATTTGCACTAGAAGAATTTAATGAACTGAAAACAATATTCGAAACATATTTCGCTACATTTATCGCCGAAGCTCGACCACGTGAACAAGAAGCTGCAAATTCAATCTATGGGCATTTTTTCTTAAACCGTTTTTTGTGTTAATTTTCGAGAAAATAAGAAATGACATTTATTCTCATCACTTCAATTAGCATTCAATTAAACTAAAGAAGAAATGCGTATAGCAATAACTGCATAATAGTCAATTGTTGTTACTGCTTTAGCGGGGATGATTGGTAACTATTTAGATATTATCCTTGTTTTTTTATCACAATGTTGCATTGTAAACGTGTAATTTGATCAAATCCTCATCGTATGCATGAATTTCGTAATGTAACACAACCATCACAAAGACTTTATGAAGATTTAATTGCTAAACAAGAAATATCAATAAATGAATTTAAAAAAGAATTATTAAATTCATCTTCAAAAGATTGTTATGAAAAAATTCTTTTATTGAATAAACAAAAGAACATCTTCAATTGAAAATAACTTATCATACTGATTTTATGTTATTTTCAGCTAGTTTTCTGTTTCTAATGATGTCATATGTTTTAAATTTATGATAAATGATTTTTTCGGATGTTTTTCTATCATTATTAAGGACAAAAGATTTGTAGTTAATTTAAAAGAATTAAATTGTATTGCTTACCATTGTATTAGGATATATGGTTACTTGGTTGTTGTGTTTATGAAATGGCAACATTTGAACAGGTATTTAATGCAAATCATTTGAATTTACTTAAGTTTAAAATAATTATTGAACAGGTTTACTATGAATATAAATTTCTATAATAAAGGTTTTCTATGCAATTCAGACACTACAAATACCGAGAATGTATTGTGATTCATTCACTGCTATTGTTACATCAATGTAGAAAAGAGAATTCAGATGATCATCCAACAGCAAAAGATGTTTTACAAAATGCTTATTTGAAACAATATATAGTGAGATTCTTAGAAAAAACACAAATGACGTAAAAATATAACTTAATGAATTTCATTGATTAAATATATATTAACTAGATGTCATAATCAAGTTAATTCAAAATCTTAATCTGTAGTTAGTACTACTCTTGTATCATCTTCATCTTCACCATGTCATTTTTCTAGTGCTATTAATCCTTCACCCTCAAAACATCGTCTTTCTAATAATAATACACCAGCTCTTCCTTCTTATGCAATATTACCACCGTGACATTCTCGACCATCATCATCAACTGACGAGAATCGATCTGTAGTACTTGCTGAAACAATAACAAGTCGTTCAAGATCTCATCATCGTCATGCACATCGAGATAGTTCATTACCAACGCATGATCAAGAAAAACATCTGAAATTTCTATCAAAAGTTAGTCAAAATGATACATTACAACGTCGAAATTGTGATCTACAATTGAATAATCATTTAAGACTATATCAACAACCATTACCGTCGGATGAACAACATGCATCACCTATTCGTGCATCAAGTTATAATGCTTTGCAACCAGTCACTGTAAATATATATTCTTTCTTTTGTGAGACATGATCTGAAAAGTAGAATAGCTATAATTCTTGAACAATGACGAGGATACACAATACCAAATTCAGTTGAATCTGATACCAGTTCCTCCCGACCTCCATCAAATTCACGAATAGCATAATCACATGATTCAAATCAGGCTAATATCAACTCATTGTAAAGATTTCATCATTGATACTCTTTTTAGGAATCAAATTCTAATGCACTTCAACTACCTCGAGCTAATAAATTACAATGATCATCAACTGACGATTCAACACTAAATGTATCATAAAATCAGACAACAACAAATATTGAATTACCATAATCAACATCACAAAATAATTTAATATCAGAAATTGAAAAGAAAAAAGAAGAGTAAAAATTACAAAAAGATTTAATTATATATTACTTTCAGAACTCTCAAAGAAAAAGATATGAATGATTTAGTTCTTATGTTAACTGCTGTATTAAATTTAACATCAGCAAATGTTCTTCATTGAAATGAATCAACAGATAACAATAATAATACAGTGATTGAAAATGAATATTCTCACAGTAAAGTATGGTCACCAGGTGATCGAACAATAGCTCGCCCATTACATGAGACAAATTGTCTTCAACAATATTATCAACTAACACGAAAGTAAAGTTTAATCAAAAAAGAAATGAAATTTTATTCTTTTGTTCTTTAAAGATTGTCTTTGAGAAATTAGTCCAAAAACAATTATCATGATGTGTTTTAAAAAATACTTGAAAATGTAAATGAAGCACAAATGATGGTAAGGAAATAAATATTTTAAAATAAATCATATACTTTTAATTCTTTCATATTAGCAAGAAATCATTAAAGAACTTGGTGAACAACTTATATCATAAATATTCTGCATAAATATTTTTACTGCAACTTTATGAAGATAGCCTACTTTACATTTATAAAAATATTCTACTCATTACATCTGGCATCTTCATTAATATATAAATCACGTGCAAAAGGTAGAACTTATATCAATAGATCTTTAAATGTTAGTATTAGAGATTATATGCTTTTTTTACGTATACTATGTATATACTATTAAAATATTACTGTTTTAGATTATTTTTCACTCTTATATTTTGCAATGATAATTTGTTTTGATGCACTTGTTATGTTTTACTTAAATAAACTATGTAAATAAGTACTGTTATTTTTCAAAGATATTGCATACAAACAATTACAGAGAACAGCGGGATATATTATCAAATAATATCTGTCACGAGAGAACAGGTCTTACTTTGTCATATACCGAGACCAAATCTCTTGGTCTCAGTCTTGATACATTCCTATTTTTAACATCATTTATTTTTTTATATTACGCTGTGACTTTTGAAGCTTTCCAATAGTGTCTTCTTTATGTGCACACATTATGCAGTCAACCTTACAATCTTTTGTTTTGACTTTTTAAAACCTTTTAGTTTTTTTGGGAGTAAATAACTGATCTTGAGATTGAATCGGACGTTAAACTTGTGGATGCGATCCATGTCTGAATACAATTAAAAAATTAGTATTAAATTTGCATAGGTTTGTTCTATCTAGAGTTCTTTCAAAAAAGCTTCGTGATAGGAAAAAAAAGCATAGACTGTTGATAACTGCAACAGATTCGCCGATTATTATCATTGTAGTATGTCAAGCTGCAGTGTACTTATTTGAATAACTATCACTTTCTTGTTCGTTGTCTTGTGACATTTGACTTTGAATTGTCAAGACACCTATCAATGATAGAAGAGAGTCTGATAGCATTTTCTGTTGTATAAAATGCAATTTAATTCAGTATGTGTTAAAACAGATTTGAGCGACATCATCGGACATTGGTCAGTAACCAATAAATTTTATTAAATTTTATTATTTCACAAATTATTATTATATATACTAATGACTAGTGAAACTTTGTCTGCAACAATTATTTCATTTTTGAGAGTTGGTAAACGTCGTTTAGAAATCTTTAATAAAGCTTGTATAAAATTGCATCTTACTGTTATTGATCCTACTAATCAAAATTCTTTTGTTTTAATTGATAATGAACTTTGATTTTGTTTCGGTAAATAAAGTATTAAAAAAAGTTCATCATTATCACTATCATCAATTTTTATTCGAACAAAACACTTAAGCGATTCAATTAAACAAAATAAACTTTTATCACATCAAGGTTATATACTTTGAAGTACTTCTTCTCATCCAATATCATTGTCAATAGAAACATCTTATCCTTCAAATAATGATCAAATACTAATAGAACGACCGCCTTTAAAACGAGAACGTTCAATATCATCTTCAGTGCCTGATACTGATGATGAACTAAGTTTTAAAAAAAGTATTCTATAGATAAAATAGATTTCTTTTGTTCTTTTTAGCAGCATATAAATATCGGTATGCAACCAATTCAACAGGATGATTTACCATGAATGGTTTGACATGATATATCTGGGTGTGTGTAGATGTGGATGTGAATATTGATAGAGGGATAACCCACATCCGCACCCACGTTCACACATACACTCTAACAAGGACTTTCACAATCTTTTGTTTCATATTTAGTATAATATGGTTTGACATCAGACATTTGTGAATCAATACCATCGATACAATAGCATATATTGATATTTGTAATAGCTAAATTTGTTGCTACATAAGTCTTCACAAACAGCTAGACATAATTTATATGTTAAATACTTTGATATTATTGCTGGCAAAACTAAGTCTTACTGGTTTATGGAGATGATGTTGTCCAGACTTGGGCAATATTATGTTGAGCAGAAAGTTCGCGGTCACTTGCAAAAAAGATCTAATCGGATAAGATGATCTATCCAGCATTGAGAAAGCAAATATACCAAATTGTAGAAAATTTCAAGGCGCATCGAAT
>CAJNSZ010003776.1:0-10269 GCA_905329745.1 Rotaria sp. Silwood2
TAAACTCTGAAAAGAAAGATTCTATACTATTTTAAAAGACTTTATATCATAATAAGAATTCATGAGATTATGAAAGTATAAAATTAGTTATTGAACATATACATTCGTATTCTACATGAAATTATGAATAAATTCGTTCTTGAATTTTATAATTATTTGTTCAACAAGCTTAATGATACTTATGTTTCTGTTTCCAAACCTAATTATATTCATATAGCGATGGAATTAATTGAAGAAGATTTTAATATATTTCAAAATGCTGTTGAAAAGAATTCTTTTGATGAAGAAAATTTCAAAACTGCACTCTTTCATTGTTTCTTTTATTCAGGTAATAACATTGATTGTACAGTATTTGTTAATTTTTATGCTAAATTTGGTATAATCCCTATGGAACTTGTTAATATCTTAGAATCATCGAGAACTTCTTATGATGATTATATGTAGAATTATTTTGATAATATTAAACGAATATCAGATCAATATGTTATTGATAAATTTTTGCAAATTTTAGATTTTATGTTAATTAATATAGAATTTACCTGTTTTTCATTTATATTACGATTACTTGTTCAACTTGCACAAGTTCATGTTATATCTTTATTTGAAGTACATCAACATATTTCAAATGTTATTGCAAACTTATCATCTAATCATGATTATATAGATAAACTTGATAAAAACCATATTTTTCAATATTTACTTAATCTTAGTTGTGCAAAAGAGACACAATCATCGTTATCAAAACTCGCATTAATTACTGAAAAAGATATTGACAACAAATTTAATAATGAGCTTTATTCTATTAATAAGAACTCAATTCTATTTCTTAAAAGAAATTATTTTCTTAATGAATTTCGAACAATTTTTAGTAATTCTCTCTGTAATTGATATGTATTTGTAGATGATTCTTTACACAGACCAAAAATGATCTGATTGTGTTCGAATAATTGATCAGAAAAATAAATAATCAATAATATAATTTGAAATGTTAAAGCACATTTTTTTAAGAAAATAATCTTCTAGCATACAAATCATCAAGATTGAGTACTCCTAATTGTTGTAGCTTCTCGTTTGAGGGAGAGAAAAATAAGAATATTCAAACGTAACAACAATTAAAAATACGAAGTATTTGAATTGTTTTTCTTTATCATTTAATGAAAGAAATTTAATACAGAATAGTTCCTTTTCTTTGACAAAGGGTCACATTCACTCTATACAAAATACAATTCAACAGTAGTTTTCAGTTAAAATAATAATCATTTTGGAAAATAATATGGAGAGTGTTAATGCCTATTTTATCTGGATATACTTGGATTAAAAGCCAACGTTTACAATGTACATATTGTAGGAAAGATTTGGAATCAATTTTTAGCTGAAAAATAATGTTCAAGCCATGAATAGATTGTGATCTATTTTTCGTTGTATGGCATCCTTTTTTTTTTCTTTTCAGATTTATGCCCAATGCTGTAAACAAATAGTCACTGTCGTAATATGTTGGTAAAAAATGCTTTATAGGGTTTTTTTAAATAAATCTCAACTTGATTTTCATAGATATTTCAATGTAAAAAAGAAATCATGTAATAACTATATTGTCTAGTTAAGATGAAGACAACGAAAAGACATTTTGTATTGAATACAGTCACTAAATCCAAATTCAGATCACAAAAACAAAATAGATATATATCATGTAGGTTAAAAGATTCTACGAAAGAAAAAACGCTGAATAATATCAAATCCATAGTTTTTTTCCATATCTTCTTGTTTTTTTAGTTTATTTTAATAGATGTGTTTGAGTTGAAATATATTTATAGAAATTCTCGCAAGAAGCATTACATAGTATTCATTCTCATTTTTATTTCATTACTATAATACTACTAGTAACGTTCTATCCATTCCACATGCAACTTCTGTATAACAAAGATTTACAAATCCATTGAAAGTTTTGAGAAACCATTCTAAGACCACAAAGCATTTCGAAAGTTGTTTTAAAATTCATAAACTTTTCCTTTTTTCAGAAGATCTATCGATCGTGTTCATGTTTATATCTTTTTATTTCTTACTGAGATAAAACGAGTGAAACTAGTGTCAATTTTTTTGTTTTATAAAATATAAAATCAAAGCAAGTGATGATCATACGTATGGAGATGAAAAATGAGATTAAAAGACGTTGTTCCATTTCTAGCTAATATTTTGAAATAGACAATAAAAAAAAACAATTTTTGACTTATCTTCTTAGTAAATAGCATAGAACAGAACTTGTTCAAACAAAGTCTTTCTTAGCATTGCATTCAGATAGACAATTAGGATTCATTTTTTAATGCTTATATTATCTAGCTCAAGAATCGCGGAAAAAGAGAACTCTGTATTAGCAACAGTTTCTAGCCTTACCACTATTCGCGTTTCTTTTTCTGGTTATAGATTGAATTTTAGGAATTCTAAAAAAATAATAATCGAGTATTAGAATCAGATAAGGAAATTCTTGAGATTCTTTGTGAACTGAAGATTCATACCTGAATCCATAGAACTTTTGTAGGGTATACTGTGGAAGTATTTAAAAGCTACTCTTATGTAAAAATGTCATCAGAGAGTGAAGCTCGTAGGGAACTAACAGCTACTGACATAATGATTATTTCGATTTTGCGAAAACAGTAATCCGATGTTCTTATGTTTCTGTACAGTCATAATGCTGAATTTTTGTGTGATGAAACTTTATAACTGAATCAGGTACAAATGCCTTATTTACTTGTTTTCTATTTGTTTAATATTAATTGCTTTAAAAATAGCGTGTACTGTACATTTTATTTTAGATTTCCATTAGAAAGAGCAATCGGCGTTTGAATATGACACAGTTATCTGTTCAACTGGTTGATCTACTCAATGAAGTACTTCTGTTTATTTTCAAGAAGTTAAAGAGCATTGATGTACTCTATTCTTTAATAGACATTAATATGCGACTGAATAGCATTGTCTTTGATTTTGTTTCAACTAACTGTCTAAAATTGTTGAGATATTCATCTGATGATATTGTTTATTCACTATCCGATCAAATAATTGGCCGACTTTGTTCAGAAATTCTACTTGAAATTTATTCAAAAGTAAAATGGTTAAGTCTTGAATCATTATCAATGGAAGGCGTTTTTCGTTCGATTAATTATCCGAATTTATATCAATTTGGTTTGTACCACATTGATGAAGAGTCATTTAAACGTTCATTTATTGGTAAGATAAATTCTATTAATGATATATTTCTATCATAAAAATTGAAAATAAAAATGATGAAATATATTCTTAGGTAAATAATATGTATGTTTAGATGAAAATGGTTTAATTTCAATATATCGTAGTCAAATATCGAAATTAGTTATAACAGTGTGCAATAATGAAAACACATTGTCGTTGGCGGGTGCAATAAGAAGTTTATTCACCGATATCGTTAATGTTTTTACCA
Source organism: Rotaria sp. Silwood2 (assembly GCA_905329745.1). Classification (NCBI taxonomy): domain Eukaryota; kingdom Metazoa; phylum Rotifera; class Eurotatoria; order Philodinida; family Philodinidae; genus Rotaria; species Rotaria sp. Silwood2. Next base: position 3,449 of record CAJNSZ010003776.1, read on the forward strand.
ATTTACAATATTTAAATTTACATTTATCTACAAATATCTGTAGTGAATACTTATCATGTGCTAGAAAATCGCCATACTGTTTCTATTCGACATCAACCGAATTGTATGTGAATTTTCAAGAATTCGATGATTATCTTTATCTACTTGATGGTCGTTTCAATAAAATTCGTAGCTTCTCTGTTCATATTGATTTAATTCATCGTCCATTGGAAATAATCAGTAATAAAATAAGTTATTTTCTAAATAAGATCAATAAATTGATTTGTTATCTTCGGATTTAATTGTTCCAGTGTTACATCGAATGTTAAATTTTGAAGAACTTTCTTTATGCCTTGTTGTTAAAAGTAATTAAATATTTATTGATGAAAATAATTTAACTACGAATATTCTAAATCATCTATTACAATTAACCAAATTTATGTTTAATATTCGGTCAGTATAATATCTTAACAAAGAGCCTTATTTACCGCCCAATGAAGAAATAGTTCGTACAATCACAAATTTCATGAATATGAAAGTTATTTCTTGCGTTAATTATTTTCGAAGGAATTACACAGATCAATGTCATATTTATTCATATTCATATAAAATCACACATTATAGAAGTATAACAAATAATTTTCCTGGTAGATTATTTAAATGTGTTGTAGAAATAACTTTATTTGATGAACATCCGTTTGAACATGGTTTTTTTCTTAAAATATTATTTATAAATAATCCGACAGGTCAAAAAACATAAACATTGTCAAATTTTAAATAAGAATAATGAAAATGTCTCAATTATTAAATATCCTCATCTTATCAAACTGGTTTTATCTTCTGTTCATGCTGATTATGTTGAACGATCTCTCGACGATTCGAAAACGTCTATATCGAATAATCTATCTCTATTTGTCGAATATCATCCTTGACGAAAGACAACACGCAATTTGACAAGAGAAACAACACGAATTAATGGTTCGAAATTAACTAATTTACGTATCCTTAGAAAAATTAAAATATCTGAACAACATAAAGCTTATTTTCCAAATGTAAAACAACTATAATTTTTATCTTATGGGTGAAATAAAATAAGCTACCTATTATTGAATAAATAGGTCATTACAATAGGTTTTTTATTGGTATTTCATTTGACAAACAAAACAATCTGAATAGAAGTGGATGAAGAAATGTGTTAATAAGGGAAGAGCATTTGTTTTCCTTTCAATATTAATCAATCCGTACATACTGATATATTGTTAAATCGTTGATGAATTTTCATTTAATATTCGCATAATAATCTTCACATCTAATTAAGTAAAGTAAACAACGAAGAGTTGCAACTTTCGATAAAAATAACTTTGCAATCAGTAGGCTTATCAAATTCACTCACTGTAATGAATGTGATAAAAAAGCTTGTTAGCGCAGCCCCTTTGGGGCTGAAATGTGGAACTCACATATGCTCTCTAGCCTTATTTAAACTAATACAAAAAATGTAAAATGAAAAATCTCTCGTGAACTATAATCGTTTTGCAGGATAATCAATCACTGAAATAAAAACTTCTCTAATTTCTGCATTTCAAACAAAATTTTTTTATTTTTTTTCTACAGGCGCCCAATTTTTTGTTTTCATTATTGCTATTCGCTCATTATTTTTCATTTTTTTTAATTCGTTTTTCTTAATTTATCATTCTTATTATTCTAATCATTGAATTAATTGACAAATAAGTGTGTTTCACAGATCTATGATATCTGCAGCACATCTTACACACTATCATATATATTAATCAAGTCACAAATAATGATATTCATCATTTTTCAAACTTATAACTTGATCAATTTTCCAAAAAAGAAACTATAGAAAATCTTCCACCTTTTATTGCCGATTGCTAAGGTCTGTAATGGGGTGGAAGGGAGCCCGAAAAGCTCGAACTTAAAACTTACACTCACTATTTTCTTCGAAAATATATGAGAGTTCCACAAAACAATTCTATTGGCTTTACTGCGTCTTTCTTAGAAAGCCCGTTTTTTCTAGGATGATCCTTTGAAAACACCTCTATTTTTAACATTCGACGTGTCGATCTCTACGAGTTGATCAGCTACTGAACCAACATTTTCTAAGGTTGTCTGGCAGATATTAGAGAACAAAATTAAAAAAGAAACGTTTTGGAGACAGACTCTAGAAAATGGATTTATATGAAAAACATGTCAACAATAAAATTGCACAAAAAGATATGATACACTCATACTTATATAAATTATTGCTGAAAAGCACCGTTTGCATTGTCGAGAAAAATCACCATGGGAATTGTTTTCTCAATTGCAAGATTCAATCAACAAAAAGAAATATTCGTCGAAACAAAGAAAAAGTGAATTATACTATGCAAAATCATCCCATTGGCCATGTTAGCATTTACCATCAATTTTTCATTTGATTCTGTAGAATATCATTCCGTGATTACTGAAAACTATTCTAGATAATCCGATGAACTTGTTGTTCATAGAACTGCCAAAACATATAACACATTCTTTTTCCTATTTGTAACGCATAGAAGAAATGAAAGTGCTACATTATGCACCTGAAATAACAAGAATATAAAGTCTATGAATCAAAAAATATCGTCCGAAATTCTTGTAAAACAAGTAAACGAAGAGAATTTCATTGTTTAATAAGAGTTGTCTATTTCTGAAGCGATCTTGAAAAACAAAGCTGAAGAAACAGTCAAGTTGTATTTTTTTCACTTTTATAGATGCATCAAATTTATTTTAGAAGGACGAAAAAAAGGAATGAATGCATCTCTAAGATGTTTGGCATTGTGACTGAGAGACGAAACGGTCACCTTGTGAAGGAGCACGAACGACTACATTGCAACTAGTAGTTTTTCCAACACCATTCAAAGGTGTGCCAGAGAATATGATATTGTAATTCGTGCCAGCAACAACTTGAGTTAGAATACGAATAATTTTGAAGTCCTTAAACTGAATACCTTGTGATTTAGCCAAGTGCCGAGTAACAAACTCCATTAGGGATCTTGCTAGGTCGCTATTGACCAATTCTGGTCGATCCGTGTAGCCACCGGCAGCGCGGCCAAATGGAAATATGCAGTTGCCAAGTGCGACCAAAATCAAGATGATAAAAGCAAGCTTAAATATCATGTTTATTGTAAGACGAAAGAGCGCGTGTCCTGTACTTCAATCGCAAACCTTCTTTTATATAGGCAACGGTAAGATGTTTGCACTTTTATTTGATCTTGTAAATCTATGAAAGACCTACACAATAATGCCAGCTATCATTCAATGTAATCCATAAGCAAATAACATCCGGTAAATGCCATAAACTAAATGGTATTAGGATTACTAAATGCTAAAGTTGCCTGTGTTCCTAACGTCCTATAACGAATATTTACTATTTGGCAAATTGAATAGACAAAAAGCTATCACTATCAAAAGTGTTAAAAAAAATCATTCTTTCGTTAAAAATATCGAGTGAATTGAATAAAATGGATATTTCGACACAATATTTTATTATTCGAAAAGAATGAGCGAATCGTGTGTAGTTGATAGAAGAAAAAGGTGTTTTCACCCTCTGCTTTTCATGAGGCATTTTTTAATGGTTAGAAGATAGTTTTGCTAAAGTAAATCAAAGGTTCATATTTTTGAGTAACTCCTGTTCAAATGGTAAATTATTTACTTGTCCCCACATATCAAAAGTTAACTTTAAATAAAGCCAATGAATTCCACGAATAAAATAACTTAATCATTCAATCGTGAACCTGCAGTTTAACAAGAAATAATGGTAATACAAACATTCGATTACTTAATTGTATCTGGTTAATTTCCTCAATTGCTCTTTATGTACAGTTAATTAATGTTACTCAAGAAAGAAGCAACTGATACAAATCGATTTTCAGTGATTATCGATAATAATCAATGACTTCCAATTATATTCGACTCGCTTTTATTTGAAAAAATCATAAAAGTACAGTATGATCGCAAAAAATCAAAAGCAATCTTAATTACATTTTAACTCTAGTGCGTTTTGCTACATCTTCCAACTCGATGATGAATTGGTATATGAAATGTATTATCGTGTCAGTGGCAAGTTGTTAAACACTATTAAATGCTTCTCTTTTTAATTTTATCTAAGGTTATGAGTACAAATTTGACACTGACGACAGCACTTGAAAGAAAAGTCAATCACTTTTTATGTTCATAGCGATTATTTTGAGTAAGATATTATAGTCAACAATAGCAGAGAAAAAACATTGTGTACAAACTATCATGCATATATGCATTGTTCCTTTTAAATTAGCGCGATTATTACATCAATTTGCACGAGGTTTCATTCTATGCTAAACAAAAGCAAGATATAAGCTCACTAATATTTATAAAGAATAAAAAAATGATTTTCATAACATGTCAACCATTTATACTTTATCACAAGTATCACATTACACATGCGATCAAAATATATTATAAACTTAATAATTTTAATTGATTTTCTCTCTTCCTAATTAATATTTCATTGATTTATTGCATACTCTTAATGTATCGGGTGATAATACCGTCCTTGCAAGTGTAGGTGCTGATTTTCATCCACACCTCAACCAGGGTCATCAAACACATATCTAGACTCAGTTTTTGATGCTCTTTTGAGTGGTGTATTTGAAGTTGACAATTAGCGTAGATAAACTTTTCAAAATGTAGGTTTTCTAAAAACCCAGAGGTCCTTTGATATTTTTAAATTTTAGACTTATTTTCAAGTTCAATTCTTCGTCAAAAGTACCTTACCGTGAAGAGATGTACTTCCTCTTTCGATATGGTACATTATAGAAGCATATTCGTGTCATTGGAGAGAAACTGGAACTCAATACAAGAAAGTGTTCCAATAATCTTTTGTTTTGAAAAAAAAACAAGTTTTGAAAAAATCTTGGCATCACGCTTCAAGTCTTAGGATCCCGATCTTGATATTTGCACTGTAGTTAGGAAGAATATAGAGCGACATTCTGGTGAAATCAGAATGAAAATCAAACCTTGCATTCGCTGGCAAACAGTCTGCCTTTATGACTAGATGCAAGTTTTCCAATAATTTTTAGATCAGCTGTATATAGGGATGTTACTTCACTCATACATTCCTTTACAGGTGAGCAAATCAGGGGTAAGTTACATAGAGAGGGTCTCAAAAAAGTGAACTCCAGTTGTAAACTCAAACTTTCGACCTTATATTTTTAACTACATTCACTAATTGGTACCTACTAGTTAGCATTCAATTCCGGTCGGTAAGATTCTGATACTATGGATCCGGATGTTTTTCGTCACCCGATTTCTGGCAACATTCCTACACGATCTGGTCAAATTTTATAGGATTCCCAATAAGATCCGATCGAACCTTACATGAATCCGATACGATCCATCTGTTGGATTGATTCTCTTGGGGAGAAGGAAGCAATATTTTCACTTTTTGAAACACCAGAGAATATGGGCGTGAGTGTGGGTGTGGGTGGGTGGGTGGGGTGTAGGTGTGGGTGTGTGGGTGTGGGTGTGGGGTGTGGGTGTGGGGTGTGGCTATGGCTGTGGCTGCGGCTGCGGCTGTGGGTGTGGCTGTGGGTGTGGGTGTGGGTGTGGGTGGGAGTTGCTGTGAGATTGTGTGTGCATGTGGATCGTCTCATTACATTCACACGATAGCCACAGTGAGGTCATAATGTGGAGCCCGCACCCGTATTCGTATCAACAGTTACATCTGGCATCCACACTCACATCAACATTCACCGACGCCCAGACCCAAACTCACACCCCCACCCGCACCGACCCACACTCAACCACGTCCATATCCACACCCAGACCCAGTGCTATCGAATGATATATAACACTTTTAGACTTGGTCAAGGTTTGACAAAAATATACGATGGACAAGAAATTCGTTAGAAAATCATGATTTTTGACGATTTTTATGAGGGTGATTCACTTGTGTCCTTTATATCTCTACACTAGAATGTCCTTTGACGCTAATATTTTAGATTTTGTATATTCACACCGTAAGCTATGAAACCAAATACTAAAGTTCAAAATCTAAAATTTACCTCAGGACGGTCTCTGTAAAACTGGTCGTTTCTGTCGCGAAATCTCCAAGGGGAAAAAAAGCGGATCCTGGTGGATCCTATTGGATCCTGGTGAATCCTGGTGGATCCTGGTGAATCCCGGTGGATCCTATTGGATCCTGGTGGATCCTGATGGATTCTAATGGATCCTAGTGGATCATAGTAGATCCTGACGGAGCCTGATGAATTGTAGAATAAATTATTTCAAGCGTACAGAAACGAGGATGAAAAAGTTGATCTTAATGGATATGAGAATTCTTTAAGATCCAAATAAATTAAGTGAGAAAAGGGAATAGTGACTTCAGAATTTGTAACCAAGTAAAGAGAAAAAAAAGATCCAGGATACCGAGATGATTATGTCTTGGTAAATTTTGGCATATCATCATGGATTCTGCACATTTTTTGGATCCATTAAGATTTTCGCTTCCTCAATCGGTTTGATATTATTGTAATACATGTTAAATTCTGTTGCATTCTAGTTATCTCTGATAAATTGTAATGGATTGTGTTGAATTCCAGCCAATGGCGGTAATCTGTGACCGCTTTTGGCACACTTCTAGAAATATATTCTAAAATTTCTTAGAACTCTAGAATCCGCTTTTCTCCGTCAAACTAAGGATGTTAGAACTTAGAGCAACCCTCTACTTTAGTCTTAATCCTGTTTTTCCTTGAGAAAGTGTGAAAGAACATTTTGGGCTCCTGAATCTGAAGATTCATGTCATATTTTATTCAGAATTCCGTTTC
>CAJNSZ010003777.1:0-10268 GCA_905329745.1 Rotaria sp. Silwood2
TGAACTTTTTCTTCTAAAATAAAAATCAAATAATCATTTTAAGCGATCATGATTCTCTTTTATTGGTCTAGTTGCGCGATTAGGATGCGATGTATTTTTTCCCTTAGTTTGCGATGACAGTTCGTTACTCTTTGGTAGTTGTGGCCGTCATACGATATCTATACTACTGTTCATTGGGCAGGAGCCCCTTCCTTGCTGATTGGAATTCGGATTCAGAAGCAGGTGACCGATGGGACCAGGGTTGCCATATGCAATTGGTAGGAGGAGGTAATATCAGCCCATGTGATATGCGAATAGCTAGGCAGGTTCGAATGTTACCTAAGAAAGATGTACCCCAAGATAGGTTATGTNGATCGATAATCAAATAGAAACTTTTGAAGACATTCCGATACTTTTCCTCTTTCATTAATCGCTTTCTTCAATGCAGATTTCACTGTGTCAACGTACCTTTCCGCCTGTCCATTCGATTGTGGATGTGCAGGAGTCGTTCGAATATGACGGATTCCATGCTGAGCACAAAAATCCATGAATTCTTCTGAAGTAAATTGTGTTGCATTGTCCGAGACAATTTCTTCACATAGTCCATAGCGACTAAATAGGGTTAATAATGAGTTGATTGTATCAGTAGTTGAAATTTTATTCATCATAATAACTTCGAGCCATTATGAATGAGCGTCAACCACAACTAAAAAATAATAATCAAAAAATTTTCCCATGAAGTCCACATGGATTCGTTGCCATGGATGATCTGGAACATTCCATTGTTGTAACGGAGCTTTTGTTGGTTGTTTTGCGTTCTCTGTACAAATACGACATTTGCGGGCAAGATCTTCAATATCCTTATCTAATGATGGCCACCAAAGAGTGTGGGTGTGGGTGTGGGTGTGACTGTGACTGTGACTGTGGCTGTGGGTGTCGCTGTGCGTGTGAGTATCCATTTAAGAACCCACCACCCACCACCCACGTCCACACCCACACCCACACCCTACCCCACATTCACACCCCACACCCACCCACACCCATATCCACCCACATCCACACCCATATCCCATGAATAGTAACATTGGTTGATTTCTATGTAAACAATCTTTAATAAATTTTTGTTCAAGCTATGAATGGTAATCATCCCAATCACTTTCTTGACTAAGAACATTCCAAAGGTATTTCAAGGCTCTTAATTAATAAGAAAAAATAATCTGAGTTTCTTTTTTGCTTTTAAAATAATTTATGTACCTATAAAATTTTGGTTTTTGTATACAAAATATTCGCCATGCTTCACGTAATCGAGAAATAGATGGATGATCAAAAGTAGCTAAGAAAATACGAATACTATGTATATCATGATTTTTAATATATAGCTGTTGAACAATCTATTATAATTAATACAAATAAACAAAATTTTCATTAAACTGAAAAGAAAAACAGTTAATTATAGAAACATGTGATTTTTTAACACGAACTTGATCGTAATTCAAACGACAGCAAGAATGTCCATGGTGGCACGGCAGATTCTCAGGCTCGATGGGCATCTCTGATTGACAGTGTTTCCTGGTATACTTGTACTAAAGTACGAACAAGTTAACAGCATAGATCAGATTGATTATTAAGGATAATTGTAATGCTGTACTCTTTCATGTATATGTCTACATTAAAGAATGTGTTTACCAAGAAATGTGGCTATGTTAACATGCGGTATTTGCTTGTAAATACCCGTAGGCGGATCTTATATTTCGGTCAAGCTGATTAGCAAAAAAATTTTTATAGATAAACTCGTCATTGTATTAATAGTCCGTTAATAGAAAAAGAATTATCGTTTAATCTAGGACCAATAGAAAAGCTCAGTAACATTCGTGTTTTAAGAGTAGTTTGAATGAAAATAAGACATACATGTAGTTTTAAAATTTTTCAATGTGATATTCATTTTAGTGTTTTTTTAGAAATAAATTCAACATTTTCTAACATACCGAAAATAAATGAATAAGAACGGATGCTCTTAGTATATCTGTTTTTTGTCTTAAAATTTGTGTAGCAAACAGAGATACTGTTCTATCATAAAATTCGAACATAGATGTGATATTGGGTGCTAAAATTTTCTATGAGAAAAAGTAGTGAATGATTACATTATTTGAAAAAAATTAGATTTAACCTTTTCTGTAGATACAAATGCAAAATTGCATAATTCTTCTGGTTTAATATGTAATAAAAAGTTTTGATTAATTAATGTAAGTTCATCGGCAATCTCTGTTACTCCATATTTTTGTATGTCGTGTACATCAAATTTAAGGTCAGTTTTTATTGGAAATAGTGAACGTTGAAGTTGTTTTGATTTTATAGAAATCATGTATTATTATAAAAGACAATTTCATACACAATATTTGATTCTATTGGATATAATCTGCATATTAGTGAAAAGAAAAAAGAAAAAAAATAATGAGTGCTGAAAAATTGATCGAGCAATGTAATCAATGTATCGATATTGTGATTGGTGATCGAAACTATTGATTCAACAAGATTAGATAAGAAGCAAGGGAGTGAAGATTTTTGGTATGGTTGTGTACGAAACCATGACTTGGATCGACACTTTCATATCTTAATCTCATTATTTTAATACTCTCGTTTTAGAAGATATTTTTACTCGTATAGGTATAGTATTTAACGCTTTCAGCAACGAAAAATTAATCTGTTATGTGTCATTATTTACAAATTTAGGTGAGATTAAACAAAATTGACATAATTTGCTACATGTATTCTTTATTATTAGTCGAAAGAAGGGTACTTAGAACATCTTTTTGTCTAACATAATATAAAACAAAATCGTTTTAAAATCGATTCTTTTCATAAGCAAAAAGACTTAAATAAAAAAATAAAAAAACCTGCCTAGACAGTATCCGACTTTTGCAGAACTTGAACATGTATTTATACGATTTTATCTGCTCAATATTGATATGTGGGATGATGATCATATGTATCGTATCTTCAACTGTAGATATGAAAACCATCTATCCGAAGCACCTATCAAAATCAAAATTTCATCGAAATGAAACGCTAATTTTATTCAATTTTCGAGTATTTTGTGAAGACAATGTGCTTTAAAACAAGTGTGCCTTATACAATATCAATCAAAAAGATATACGAATTTCTTCCCTGCCTGTTACTGAAAGCCACAGATCATCAGCTATTATCATTATGAAGTTATTAAGCTTACAAACATCGTTCTTTAATTTTGATCAGTCGTCAGGTTGAGCTCACATTAATATCAAATCGATGTAACTTTGATATTATAGTTAACAAAAGTGTTTTTCATTAATCAGTGATGAAAGATTAATATGTTGACCAGCGGATAATGTTCGCCATAATAGAATGACTTGAACATAATGTTTCTGCTCTTTCGAATAATATTCTTTTCGATGTAAATGATGGCTATTTATAATAATAACATTTTCCAACCATTTACTCTTTATTTTGATTTGAATAAGAGACACCTGCTTACTTCCACATATGAAAACCAATGAAAAAGATTCTCTAGAATTAATTATTTGATTTGGTTTCATATAAATAAGTTTTTAATATATTGTGTACTAACATACGTTTACAGAAAATAATGAAAGCAATCGAGAAACTTTAATGGTTTTAATTACTTATTATAGACTAATTTTTCATTAGGAATATTAAAAAGAGAATAAATTTTTATATTCAACCCTGCATAATATTGTTTGGCAGTTTTTCTATTTTTTTAAAGAGTAAATTTAATTTTTAAGATGTTGAGAATCATTAATAAAACCAAAGTTTTTATTTTCGATCAGTTTTTTTGATTAAACAGAGCATCCATTAATCATAAAACTACACCCACAATATGAAATATTATATCATCTATTATTGAATATCGTATGGGTTTTTCGAAATCAACCAATTCATAACCATGATCAAAAGCAGTGCACTTCCCATTTGAATATCGTCGCATGGTTCTTTGTCAACGATTCTCATCCGTAATAAAAATGCACATTCTTTATATAAACTTTTTCAATACATGCAAAACGAAGTAGTTAACAAACAATATAAAAATCCATGAGTGACAGCGATTTAATGGAACGAAAAAGAATGAACATCTATGAAAATAAATTTTATGGTAGGAGCATAAAACTATAAGGTATTGATGCCTGAAAACTCATACTGATCAAAAATCATTCGACAAGAATACATTTGATTTAATAATGTCGATCTGTTTCAGTATACTGATGAACCTAATCACTATATTGTAGTGTTATCGGGATATTTCTTTTCAAAATCAGCATGTTTAATATGTGAATGTTGTTAGCAAGATGATTTACGTCAAATCATCAATGTGTTGAATTCGAACAACAGATCAAAATTTTCATAAAGTTGTTTGAGCAGTAGCGACAACTTTTTAAACGATTCTCGTTGTCTTCAGATAACGAAATACTTTCGATTCACAAATGTCTGTAAACTGCATTACATAAACTAACATAACTGCATTCTCAATTATGTTGAAAAGCTATTGAAAATATAGAGCATCAGTATATATCGTACCATATGATACATTGTTCTGATATTGCTTCTATTCTTTAGAATTGGAAGTTTTTGAGGAAGATCAAGCTAAAACATAAAAACTTGTCCATCTTGTGAGCAAAAGTTGCAATAATTTCGAATATAGAATTGATCAATAATTTTTATTGTACTTGGATATTTGGAATTAAGCAAAATTGTCAAATAACAGCTTCATGCCATTTTATTCCATAGGTGACGACGATCGATTACATTTTCTTTCTTTTTTTCACATTAAAATATCTTATCGTATAGAACAACAGCACTGACCGATTTTCAAACCAACAGTTTATAATATAAACGAAAAATAAAAGTTCCAAAAACTAATTGTCGTACTCTTCATCTATCTAACGTTATTCTTGTGTGCAGATGTCACTAGAATGTGTACTTTCTTGAATCCACACAAACATATCCACCATACATGCCATGTGTGCTTGTATATCATCCGTGCAATTACACCATCTCAAACGATGTCCAACATAAATCAATGAAATTCAATAAATCATATAGTGGTCTAAAGACACACGGTTATCATTCAGAAATTAATGTGTAAACCTCCACGTGTCACACCATGACTACATTTTTCTTCATTTCTTTTCCTGCGAATTATCTTCTCCATACAATGATTTTCATAAAATTAGCCGAATTTTTATTTTTCTCGATTGAATTATAGCTGTAGAGTGGTCGGTCATTATGCATAGTGTGAACAGCTATAAAGCATTTTACCAAGTACAATTTCCTTTTCATTAGGCGTGAATAAAATGCAACTTGTCAAAATATTCATCGTGCGTTTCAAAAATTGAATTCGGCCAATGCACTGATTGACTCTATTGCAGATTTGTATTCGCTGCTTTGCCGTTCTCTTACTTCATATTTATAGTTTCGATGGACAGTGCGTTATTTGCCATCAGAACCATTATAACATCAGTGTGCTTACAATTTAAGCACATGTCAATATTCGGCTTTTTATATTTTTATTAACTGAAGAAACGAGAGAGAAAAATTTATCGAAACAGTTCGTCATTTCTAACATCGTTTCTTTATGAATAGTATGCGCCATCTCTCAACTGCCACGTAGACAGCAAAATTCTCCATGTGCGCCTGAAGTGTGTTACTCTGACATCCACGTAATTGCACCATCTCAAACGATATCCAAGATAAATCTATGAAATCAAATAACTGCTATCGTGGTCCGAAGGCACACGGTTATCATATATCAATGAAACCCCCGTGTGTCATACCATGACTACATTTTTTCTTACTGTCTCTTTCTACTAATTGTCTCTATCATAAAATGATTTTTCATAAAAGTAGCCGAATTTTTCTTTTTCTTGATTGAGTTATAGCTATACACAGCTGAAGCATGATGCATAGTGTGAACAGTCATGAAGCCTTTTTCGAAGTAGAATTTTCTTTTAATTACACGGGTACAAAATGCAACGTGCCAGAAAATTCATCGTGTAAATCAAAAGTTGAATTCGATCATTGCATTGATTGACTCTGTTGCAGATTTGTATCTCCTACTTTGCCGTTCTCTTATACTTCGCATTTATATTTTTTATCCAGAGTGCGTTATTTTGCGGAACTGACATATATTTTCAGGGAAAACAGTGAGTATACCTTTTAAGTCGAAGTTTTAGCGCCTCACCCCTCACCCCTCCCCCCTCCTCCATTACAGACACTTAGCAACGAGAAGTCCCCATGACAGACAGGCCTCTATTATAGATCTGAGTAACAAGGGTAAAATATTCAATGAATATTAAAGGAACTAAAAATATACAAGAAACGATGTACAGTTGGTATCGCTTTCACATGGAACCTGTGAGTTGCACATTTCAGCCCGATAGACCTGCGCTGACAAGTTTTTTTTCATATGGTGTGTCGCTTTATATAATCGTATTATTTGATTTCATTATTGAGATTGAATAAAACTCAATACCAACTCATAGATAATGTTGAATATGCGGCTAACAGCTCTGTAGAGAGAGTAGACTTCTGCGTGACCACGATTTTTCAGTCACGTCACTTCACGATCACGAACTGTCTGACCACAGTCACGGCCATAGTCACGGAAATCTTTCGAAGCTAGTCATGGCCACGTCACGGTCACGGAAATTTTTGATTACTAGCTGGATTTTTGTGCTGCAAAATCAAGGTTTATATTGATTTCGTAAATTTCCTCTGTAATAAAACATGTAAACCAAGTAAAATCTTGAGTTTTTTTCACAAAAATCGGATTTTCAATATCAAACTTTTCCACGCTTAAGTGACGATCACGAGTTATTCGGTCACGGTCTCCCGTGACTGTCTTGCAGAAGTCTACATCCCATTCGCACTCCATTCATACGTATATCATTATGTTAATATATGACACTTCAATTTAGTGAACGCACGACGAATTGTCCTGCAATGAATTGTTCTAGCACCCGGATATTCACTTATGTCGCTTTTTATAAAATTTCCATCTTACGGTTGAAACAAAACAAAAGGTTTATTGAGTATGATACAACTTAGAAGATAGAGATGAGGAATGAAGATGTCGAACTAGATTAAAATACCTTTACAAATCTAGGAATTGTTCCTGTATTAAAAGACTTCTATGAACTGTATTAATATATTAAGTTGATAAATCTTTTTAATACATTATTAATCCTAATTCAGTTACGCTAAAATGTATGCAGGCTAGAATATTGTTGTTTTGTAGGGAAATTTTTTTTAAAGTAATCTTCTATATAGAATAATGATAAGAAAATGTGTTCTTTTTAAATTCTATGATAAAACTAATTGCGGTAACATAAGTTGAAATTTTCGTTCACTATTTTGTTTTACTTATTATCGGAAAAATGAATAGAAAAACAATATCTTGTATCAATGTATTGTCTTTAGTAATCTAGAACAGTAAATAATATGAATTGAATTTATCAAAAGTAGCTAACATAATCTCACAAATAAAAGATATATAATTAAATTGCTTAAGTTTATAAATTTTTCAAACAAAGAAAAAGAATTTTTATTGCATTCGTAATAATATTATCGTGTAAATCCCGAAAACTAGTTAGTTACAAGAAAGAAACATTTCTAATATTCCTGTGAATTGTCATTTTTAAGCTAGAGTATTTCACAAAAATGAAGTGTCTCCGCATTTTAGCATTGAAGTCTATTGATCTGAGGTAAATTCATGTCTTTTTGGATAGAAAAATCTGGAAAATAATTGTTAGAACACATTTATCACATATCCATATCAGTTGTGAAAACGACAATCTATAATAAAGCAAAATGTTCAAACTAGACTTTATATAATGTTTTCAAGGATATTTTCGAAATTGAGAGGATTGTGTATTAGACTTATTAGTCATTATTCTCTAAACCTGTGAGACTCAAACATAGGTGAAATAAAATTTTCATTAGTTAGGAATAAAACTATAAACACCACACGTAAATTGCTTGAATGGTTGAAAAGTTTGTCGTGTTTCTTTTTTTTTCGACTAGACTTTTCCGACATTCTATAGAGAAATCTAGATAGTTTGAGGTTTTGCATTCAAATGGTTGAATATTAAGACAAGAGATCTATGTAACTGACTGATTCGAAGGTACAACGCGCACGACAGCTGCATCCAATAGCATTGGATAAGTTCATTTTTACCTCACTTATGTTCATCATTGGAACATGTATTTGAATGCAGTTTATCATATACCTCTTGGGATGTTTGTAGTAAGCAATTGTACTTGGTAATCTCTAACAAACGACATGGATTTTGTCTTTACCGATTAGAATCTTTCTTTTATCTGGTTTGTGTAATAATTCTTAAGCGTCACACCACATGAAAGATTTTAACTTCAATAAAATAATTATCTGTTGTCATAGATTTGAAAGCCGGTGTTGATCTTATTGAGATCAGGCTCTTTCAAACAGATTTTTTGACATCAACTAAAACCATCCAAGTTCACTTGAACCTGTGCCATGGATCATCTTGACACTGCAGTGTCCTCGACTTTGATTCATTCTCATCTCCTTCTGGATATGAGAATCATCTATCATTATAAACTTATAAGAAATAATCTACTCATTTGCATATAATATAAGAAGAAGTAGAAAGTATTATTATTTTATCGATACAATAGTTTGGATATTATCCCTTATCAGTTATTTATAATGATTAGACCTTTGTTGTTTTTATTTTGACACATAATATACAATGTAAGATCTATTGGAATGAGATATTCATCAATACAATCATCATTAAAAAGAAAACTAAGTAAACAAAAATAAGTATATGTTTGTAAATGTTGAGATTCTTAGACAATCAAACAAAATTTTTCAAAAACAGAATAAAAACAAGAAATACCATGCAGACATCAAATTGTAAAATCAGAAACATTTGATTTTTCCACAAAAATATCAGGAATACAAACTCTTTTTTGTTTATTTTGGAGATAATTCATTAAGATCTATAAGATTCGAAAAGCTCTATCTAAAAAACGAATGAACACATGGAAATGTTCTCCGGCCAAATTTTTTTCTCTGTTTACATGTGAAACAAATCAATTTCTAGAGGTAAAGGAAACTCTAGAAATTAGCTAGAACAACATGCTTAATATGAATATAAACAGAAAAGTTGTATCTAACGTGTTTCTTTATGAAAAAAAAAAAGCAAAGAAACTTCTACTTTAAAATAGTTTCTATCTAACTTGCTTGATTTGAATTGCAATAGATGAATTCGAATATTAGTTAAATCAAGATGAATTTGTAGAACAACATTTTCATATTCTGTGTTAAAGTTTTGTTTTCAAAAGTAAACTTTCATTTCATCTAGCAAATTATGACATACGAATGAGTATTAAAAAATTGTACCTGTGATTCATTATAAATATTTTATTGATTGTGCAATTAAAAAATCAAACATTTGTCATGATAATAACAAAGTTTTATCAAAGATCAGCTACCAAGACTGTATAACATTATAAATTTGCTCTTTTATGAAAATAGACAAGGAAGAAAAAAAAATATTTGTATATATTATGTGCAAAAATAATCCAATTTAATAAAATAATAACAAACAAAGTTTACAAAAATACAAATATACATTGAAATGTCAATAGTTGACTTTTTGACCAGTAAAAATATGATTTCTTTGATAATCCATCTCTATTTAAAAGTACATTGTGCACAAACAAAACTAAATTACCTAATATGTGACAATTAAGTTAATTGTCGGTTAATTTTCGTTACTTTTTTTTTTGATGAACTGTTCAAAAATAAAAAAATGTGATTTAGAGAGCATCTTTCCTTTATAACAAATAGAAAAAAATGATATCCAAAGATAAATTCTCTTCATGTTTTAATATCCATATTCATTCGGAAAGAGAAGTTTTTAATTTTATGACGAAGATCTTGTTCAAAAGAGGAAATCATCATGAAATAAGATAAAAAATAAAAAAATATTTTCGTCATTGTTTTATTTTCTCTTATGAAATCATTGTATTTGTATTCATCTATATTCATAGATTCAGATTCTTGTAGAGACTTCATTCATCATAAAAATAAAGCTGTATAGACGCATCGTTCTTTTCAGTAATTGGTTCAAAAGGACGGGGGCGGGTTGATCCACTAATCGGCCCTAAATGCAAATCACACCGCAAACCGCTTCCGCTTTCAAAATTCTGCTTCTCCCATTCATACTATACTAGTCTTGATGCACACAGAC
>CAJNSZ010003778.1:0-10267 GCA_905329745.1 Rotaria sp. Silwood2
GAATTCCTCTTGAATTAAAAAAATATTTATTAATTTTGAATTTAATTATTTTTATGTATTAGTTTTTTTTGTAAACCTTTAGAGCAACAAAAATTTTCGAAAAAAAATTTTAAAATTAAAAGCAACCTTATTTTAGCTTACAGACTCAATTTTATTCAATAAGATAAGTTTTTTATCCTCAAAAAAATTTTCAAAAAATATCCGAGTCAATTTCAATTAAATATGTAAAAATCTTCATTGAGATGTAGCAGTTCGTGTTTCGAACATATATGGTTCAATCGGCTAAGAACCGCGTAAGTAACACATTGTTTCCATGTTCGAATCTAACCCTTCACATTGCGATATAATTAGATACACACCCGTCCGGACTAGTCTGAGTTCGTCTTCCTACAGTATGTCATGTGAACCGTCCCTGACGGACTTCCTTTTTCAATTTTAAATCGTTTTCAGATGACTGTCATGTCGCCCCGACCTGTCTAGTCTTTGTCTCAAAAAGTCCTCGACCAGGACTAGTCTGCATTTTCGATAATAAGTTGATGGCTAACCGTCCATGAACTAGTCTTTGACACGTCTTTTTCTCGAAAAAGACTAGACATCATAGGGGGCATTGACGCCCGTCTATTATGATTTTTGAACGTGGGTCACGATGCAGTAGAAATTGAACTAGTCCCGGACGAGGACTTTTTGAGACAAAGACTAGTCGGGTCGGGGCGTCATGACTAGAAAAAATACTCGACATTTGGCCCGTCACTCGTTCGCTTTGGAAAGTCTTACATCTGCTGCTCAATAATTAGTAATTGTTTGTATATTTTTGTTAATAAAATTGTCTTACCGTCAACTGGTACGCACATTGAACCAAAAGAATATTACTGAATAGTTGAGGAAAACTACATTGGCAAGAAGTAAAATCTTTTTATGACAGCGTTCGAATAATAATCACTTATTGTTGATCGATTTCTCTCAAATAACTTTATTTGGTGGTTACCGTTCTATCGTTTTATTCAATTAAACCTTGATTCAGAACAAAATTTCACGGATAGTGTGTTTGGTAGTAAAGAAAAAACAACTGATTATCAGAAACATAAAAGTTATTAACTTGAAATTTTTCTGATAATAGTTCGACAAGAATTATTTCTTTGAATATATCTCAAAAATACGCACAGCCAATGCGTTTGATGTAATTTGTGCCAAAATATTGTTTGACTTGAGCAACTCATACAAGTCATGTCACACAAAGAAATATTTTTCTTTTTATAATTGCAGGAGATAGTTTACACCTGTCCTGCGTTTTTCAGAGATATGATACGTTAACTGTAATGTTAGCTGTTTATAGGAAAGCAAAAACTGATTAGAGGGAAATGAATTATGCCTAACTCTACACAATATTCTTCGGAAGATAAATCCTTCCATCACTAGACCACCGACATGTAAAAGACGTCTCATGACGGAGTTGACGGAAGAAAACGAGCACGTAACCTAAAATTTCGCAATCAGTTATTCTTCTAGTAGTTTGTGATTCTGACGAGTTTGCCTATAAGATTGATCTGTCATTAATCGAAGAAAGGTGTATATCCTTTTCCAAGACTCCATCACCATTTTATTGAGATTAATGAAATCATAGATGAAAAACATAGTTACTAATTGTAAGAAACAAAAACAGTATTCCTCAAATTGTCACGGAGCTTCTTTATTCTAGATATTCTGTTAATTGATTTTTATACCCTTACTGTTGAAATTCGAAGAATTTAGATATGACCATTCGAGATTCTTGTCATATAATTTAGGTAAAAGGTAGCTTTATACAACTTGATCAACTCATAGATCGAATTCAATCTGATAATACTAGAAGAATTCATCATAAAAATGGAGAACCACTGTCAATCACCATGTTTAATCCAATTAATACACAAGAGCAATCATCTACTGAACTCAATGGATATTTCGTTCATTCACAACTTCTCATTGATATTGTTTTTAGAATGAAGTCGTCTTCGGCAGATAAACATGAACTAATTTCTTTGTGCAAGGAAGAATACAAAAATAATGCTAGTACATTGGCTGTGATTGCCGATTTTGAGCGAGATTATGTATCTGATCGAGCTGTATGGTGGTACACAAGAGAATCGTTTCTTTATAGAATACTAAATAAAGCGCTTCGGACACAAAATATCGATCTTATTTTTCTCTTTCGATTCTTTCTTCGTGATCTTCGACAACAACTTGAGCAACACCAATTATCGTCATCAATTCGTACCTATCGTGCTCAACTAATATCCATAGAAGAATTGGAAAAATTGAAAAAATCGATTGGATATTACCTCTCAATGAGTTCATTTCTGTCCACTAGTGTCGATCGCGAAGTAGCATTGTTTCTCCTTGGTGATTCCGATGTATCAGACGATTTAGTAAGAGTCCTATTTGAGATTGATCTTGATCCTCAAGTTGTTACAGCAAAACCTTTTGCTGATATTACTTTACTAAGCTATTTTGGTGAAGAAAAAGAAGTTCTAATTATGCTAGGCTCAATTTTTCTCTTGGAAAATATCTATATGGATGAAAATGGAATTTGGATTATTCGAATGATTTTATCGAGTGAAAAGGATCAAGATTTTAACACATTATTTGAGTATATGAAGAAACAATATCAGAATGGAGAAACAGGTCTTCTATCGTTTGGTGATTCCTTGTGGAGAATGGGAAAATTTCATGATGCAGAAAAATACTATCGGCGTATGCTCAATGAGTTACCTCAAGGGCATGCAGACTTTGCTGCTTGTTATTATGCACTGGGTTTGGTGACATCAGCCAAAGGTAACTTTAATTCCAGTCTTGAATGGCATCACAAAGCTCTAGAGATGAAAACACGAACTCTGGAACCAACGAATACTACAATTGCTGATAGTTACAACAGTATTGGCGTCGTTTATAGACAGAAGACAGATAATAAACGAGCTTTAGAATCTTATCATAAAGCATTAACCATCTACCAAAAAGCAAATAACAAAGATCATTCGAGTCTAGCCATATGCTTCAATAATATGGCTAATATCTACAACGAAGAAAAGGAATACTCCGAAGCACTCAGGTGTCACCAGATGGCATTGGTCATATTTCAGAAACACCGTCCTCCCGATCATCCTGACTTGGGTATAGCACACAATAGCATTGGAAGTGTATATGGTTCTCTTGGCGAACATGATCTTGCCATGGAACACTTTAATTTATCATTGAAAATTTATAAAAATCCCTCCCACCTGAACATCCTCATGTTGCTATGACGTTAGAAAATGTGGGCCTAGCTCATGAAGATAACGATGATTTAGAACAAGCACTAGTATTTTATAAAAAAGCTGCATCCATCTTTCGACATTGCTTGCCTTTAACTCATCCTCGTGTCATTGAAATCGAAAGTGATGTTCAACGCATTTTATCGAGTTTAAAATAATATTGTTTTCATTCTATTCGTTGCTATATTTCCATTACGTAAAACTGACAGCAAAAACAACGCAGAAATTCATCATTGCTGTTCAGATTTATCTTTAGCCAGTGCGGCTGTTTGTACTCTACTCGTTCGCATGGACATCCCACACATTCACACCTACTTACCCAACCAGACGTATACCGACACCCACACCCACACCCACACCCACACCCCACCCACACCCACACCCACACCCCACACCCCACACCCACACCCACACCCCACACACAGTATGGGTATAAATAGATGAAGAAGGAATCCACACCACATACACTAACATCCGCATTCTTTTGAATGCGTTTTAATAGCTCTTTTTAGGTCATTTCTCAGCAGTATCGACTCGTAGTATGTTCACCATGTGATATTTCGCGTATTAAATGTAGTCAACGCAACAGATTGAAAACTTTTAATTGAAGATGATTTTTCTTTTCGTCTTTCTAACTATATATCTTCTTTCATGTTAGTAAAAACAGCATAAAATTTATTGCTTCTTAATCATTGTGTAACTAGAATTGAAGTATGCTACATGAAAATGGTCACGATATCATCATTTCACTTGGCATCCGTTAGAATCACGAACCTTTATGCCAAATGTTTTTTCTGCATCGGTGATATGTATGTTTTCATCAATATAATACGTATGAGTCGATATCTCTCGATTTATAACTTATATCATATCATAACAGATCTGATATTAATGAGAATATTGATTGATTATGACTAGAAACGCGATAAGTGCAAGTGTGACTAACACCGGGTCTCAGCAGGTGAGTGTGAGTGTGAGTTCTCGTCTAAAACACGCCCACACATCGCATTTGCAAAGAAGATTACTGAAGGAAAATATACACGAAGGTGTCGCCAAAAGACATAGTAAATGCTGTAAATCTAACGAAGAACTAATATGACTGCTAACATATCAACCAAGACTGTTATTTTCTAGAGTGTACACTAGAAAAATACGTTAGAGTGTGGGTGTGTTCTATATTCACAACCAAAATCGATAAAATTTTCCATATTTTCAACCGTGTCCGTCTGCATCTAAATAAACTGAAATTCAATTTTTTTTCTTTTTTTTAACATGTGTGACATACAATTTTTCTCGTTTTCAATTCACTTTTCTTTTGCTGTTTCAGGTAGACATGATGCGTATTACAATAAGAAAACGAAAATTCTTTCACAGCACAAGGATTATTTATTTTTCTTTCTACACTTCATCTTTAATAATTTTTTTTTAAAAGAATGGAAGTCTTATAAAATCAAAAAAGAAAGCAAGGCATCACATGTGCCATTGATTTAGAAAGGTAAGAAGCATCAATGAAAGAGAAAAAACTATTAGTATGGCAAGTCAGCAAGTTTTAGAATGAAATCGAGATTCAAACTAGGGTTAAGCAATATTTAAGGTCTTATAGAAGGATTGAAGCTAGTCAAGTTCTCTTTCACCCTATTCATACTGCGAGAAAATTTGTATTATATTTCGACTTCGATTTGATCTATTTTTAAAGGTCGTACAAAAATCGTTATCAAAAGAATATTTAGAGTCTTCTATTGTCAGAGAAAAATTATTCTATAAGCATACATCTATGTTTTTGTACATAATATTTATTTTTACTTTATTTAAGAAGTGTTTTGTTTGCATTTTTTTTCTCGTCTGCGATGAAGAAAAAGATTAAAATGTATGAATAACTTCATTGCTAAGAAAGCTGTATTATTCTATTAGTTTTTCTTCCAATGCCTATGAAAATATTGATATAAGCTGCATCGTCTTAGACTGAAACCGAAATGAAGGATGTGGATGATTACCAGATCTATTCTAACATTCACAGTTGGAGTGCTATGAGGTGCTAAGAAAAATTCAAGCAAGTTAGTAGGATACCTAGACTTCAGTTCAATCTTCCTACAACAAAAGATCAATTATGATATTTTTCTTTTCTAACGTAACGGTTTTCGAAAGGGTAGAACGGATTTAAGAAAAATACTATTTAGGCTGAAAAAGAACTCTGACAATTTTAAAAAATAGATGGTGCACAACCAGTCTTTCGATGCGTACATTTCTGAAACTTTGCTTGTCCAATAGCTTTCGAAACTATTGAAGAGATTCCACAGCTTAATACAGTTTATGATAAATGTAAAAATTAGTAAGCAAGAAATGACATAAGGGTTTATCATCGTCAATGTTTTTAATCAAATTGTTTTATCTTATGCAACAAGTATTTATTACGTAATCGTTGTAGATTTGTTGTTTATTTATAATCAACATTTAAACTGAATTTGTTAATTTGATATTTCGTACTGTCTTAATGCATAATCCACTTCATAAAACACCAAATTTGAGAATTAATTATCCTTTGGAAAGATCACTTGAAGATGATCTTATACGTCGTACACTGGTCCAACAATCTCTCACTATTGGTTGTTTATATAATATTAGAAAAGATACTATCGTGGACAACATATCGTTGGGAACCAATTCCATCACTAAACCTATGATACATAAAGTCGTATATTGTACAGTACTTAAAGATCATATGATTGAAATTAAAAATCTATTTCATGAAATTGATATTGACGATGATCTATGTTTAAGTTTAATATTAAATAGTATTTCTACCGGAGGAATAACTTCAATAATGCATTCATTATTTAATATGAATGAAAAAACTCGAATACTTCATTATTGTTATGTGAATGAAGAACGATTTATTAGTGGTCCAGCATTTAAGTCAAAAGACAATATGATGGAGAAAATCTTTAATCAAGATATAACTCATATGGTCGTTGGAATTCGATCAGGAATTCATGTTGTTGTTGTATTACAATTGTCTGCAGATTATGACAACGGAATTGATAATCTTTTGGAGAAAATAAGTCAAAATTTAATAGATAATATTTTTAATATATCAACGAACGACAAACAATTACTTTCTCAAATTATAACAACAAGAATATTTTCAAATATTCCAGATCTTATTGGAAATAAAACATTATCTGGTTTATGTACACATATAACTCACATAAAGCAATTAATTGCTGTTCATCGTCCATTACAATGTTTTCTTCTTCCAATTCAATGCTTCTATCCATCTTACATAAAAATTAAAACGAATTATGTTCCATTGAATCTAGATACTCTTACAATAATAAAACAATATTTATTTCCTTTATGGTTTAAAATGAAACAGTTGACAATGTTTGTTAGGTCCGATACAGAAGAATTATTGAAACAATATTTCAAACCAGAATTTGATCAAATTCAACATGATATTCAAGAAATTCAAGAAAGATATTCAACGGAAATTATACAAATTCGTAATTTGATAGCCGAATTTCATAGTGGAAAACTTAAACAAAAATTAATGTCTGAAATATTCATAAAAATATTTGAACCTTTATTAGAAAATAAAATTGATCTTTGTCTTGAACGACTTCAACCTTTGAGAGAAAAAGTAATGTTTATCAAGGATTTAAAACAAAAAAATATCAAATATTTGAATATGGAAAATGTTTCAATTCAACAAAATGATGATATCAAAACAGTTTTGTTAAAAATAATCAAACCAAACAAAGAAGAACTCATTTTCTGTTCTACTGAACATTTAAAATATCAAGATTCACCCAAATGGAGTGAATATTATAGCAACTGGATTCGAAAAGACGAAACCAATTCTTCAATAGGTCTTATCTATGTTGATTTCTCTTACATAACTTCATTTCATTTATCAAAAACGCAAATATTTTCAATACAGCCATTGGGAAACATCGAACAACAGACTGATTCATTAAATCGACCAATATCCTCAACGAAAGAACCTATCAAATCACCCGAAAAACAATCAGAAGAAACCAGAAAACGACTTAGTTCACCAGAATTAGTCAATTCATCAAATACACCAGAAAAGTCTTCAGAGAAGAACGAGACTGTTCCTATCGATGCATCTCCAAGAGCACGTCAATCACTTACACAATCAGCATCTGAAGACTTGTCGAAAATAAACGACGAATCTAAGGAAACTCTACCGACATTTTATGACGCGATGTCATCAAAAGAATCAATCGTAAACGACACAACCCATGGAACAATTCCATTAAACAGTGTTAGAGAAGATGTGACGTCACTTATATCGCCATCACAGCCAGTTTTGGAGCCTGCTTCAGAAGAAAATGATTTATCAAGAGACGTGAAAAGTTCTACAAATTCAAACGAACCATCAAACACATCAGATCAATTGCTGAATGAACAATGTGATCCGCTGGAAACACAGTTCAAAACATCTAGCACACCGATCATATCTACTCTGCGTACTACTTCATCAACCGATGTAGAACCAATAAATCCTGAAGTACCTCTCGCTTCGCAGACAGCATCACAATCATCACCGACACTAACTGACACATCTACATTAGAAAAGCACTCATACGTTAAAGATCATGGTAACGAGACGTCATCAACACTTTCAAGGTCGGATTCACAAGTCAGTCAACGAACAAGAGACCAGAATAACAATAAGAAAGAATCAATCGATCAAATGAACTCGCAAGAACCATTAACAATTGAATGCATCCAATCATCATCATCATCATCATCAGAATTACAAAGAAATTCTTCGCAAGAACAGAGTCCTGTAGAAAACTTATCAATTCGCTCGAATTCAGCTAGTGCAACAAAGAAAAGGCGTCGTCCTAATTCATCTGGCTTGACAACTGACAATTGTATAAATGTTCTCCTTCTGGGCGAATCGGGTGTTGGAAAATCCACTTTCATCAACGCACTTGCTAATTATATCACATTTGAAACATTTGAAAAGAGTCATTCTAGTGAACCTCTAGTTGCTATTCCTGTCTCATTTATGATAACTGTCGGTGATCATTTCGAAGAAAAGGTTGTTAAACTCGGTAATGAAGATTCTAATGAAGATCATGAACATCCAGGACAATCAGTAACTCAAAATTGCAGATCTTATGTTTTTCCACTTAAGGATACTCAAACGACAATAAGAATGATCGACACGCCTGGAGTGCGAGATGTACGTGGTCTTACTCAAGATGATCTTAACGTGCAACATATTATTTCATATATAAGTAATCTTTCACATTTGAATGCCATTTGTATTCTTCTTAAACCCGATGAGTCCAGATTAAATATTATTTTTCGTTCATACTTGGATCGTTTATTAAACTTTCTAGGCGAAGACGCTCGTAATAATATTATATTTTGTTTCACAAATACTCGAGCAATGTTTTTTACACCTGGTAATACGGCTCCTCTATTGAAAGAAATGATTTCATCATGCCCTATCAAAGATATTCCTTTCAATAAATCAAACACATTTTGTTTCGATAATGAATCATTTCGTTATCTAGTTGCTCTACAAAATGGAATCAAATTCGATAAACATCAAGAGGATGAATATGAGCAAAGTTGGACAAACTCAGTCATTGAATCAAATCGTCTTCTTCAATATATTTGTGGAACAGAACTCAAATCTTATTTTGAAAATGAATGGCGATCGATTGAACATGTTCAATTAAAAATTCAGCAAATGATTCGTCCAATGTTGGACACGACAAGAAATCTCTTTCAACATATCGTTTCATTAGAGAGAGATTCGAATACGCAACTTATAAAACTCAATCCAGTTTTTCTGAATCACTCATCATCTATCTGTTATACATGTGAATCTACTTGTAAACGTTACAATGACATATATATTTTTGAATATGATTTACACATTGATTCAGATCCGTGTAACAAATGTGACTGTGTCCGTGAAAATCATGTGGCAATCGACTATCACATTCAATATGAACTCTCAAATGAGATAGATGAACAATCTTTAGAACATAAGGAGTCAACTGTCGAGCAATTAAAAAACACAATCATAAAATTCGGTAAATTCTATGCTAAAATTCAGAATATATCAAGTCAAGTAGATCCAATTTCGTCTGCTTTAAAACGAATGATTGCTGAAGAACAGAAACTCTGTTCACAAAATGATTCAACATGTCTTAATCCGCAGTTGTATGATAAACTGGTTAGTTTTGAAAAAGAATATGAGCATGAATTGGAAACATCAATATTAACCGATACATTAGTCGATTTATCGAGTATGTATGAAAAAATTGAAATGATTAATAATATTGATGAAATAAAGCAACAACTGTTATTAATCAAGAAAAAACAACAAATATGTATCAAGAAACACGAGAAACAGCTCTTATCAATGATTCAATAAACTTTTTATTCATCAATTTAATTAAAAACAACTTTTATATGCACTATAATGAATGATGAATTTGAATAATAAATGAAATTAATTAGAATATTATGCGTTTTTTTTCGAAAAATTGAGTAAAAATATATTAGGTTCAGTTTGTCTTTAATTAATTTAGTTTATTTACGTATGTTCCTTCGATAATTTTAGAAGAATATCTTTGATGCAAAATGTTTCTTTCTTTCAGTTACTTCTTTGTTATTTACTCTTAATGCTAATGATACTTTTTAAAAGAGAATCTGATTGAAATGTAACTACAATATTATGTAGTCTTATTGTAAACTCATCTCAATGGGTGTGGGTGGGTGTGGGTGTGGGTGTGGGTATACGTCTGGTTGAGTAAGTAGGTGTGAATGTGTGGGATGTCCATGCGAACGAGTAGAGTATAAACAGCCGCACTGGCTAAAGATAAATCTGAACAGCAATGATGAATTTCTGCGTTGTTTTTGCTGTCAGTTTTACGTAATCGAAATATAGCAACGAATAGAATGAAAACAATATTATTTTAAACTCGATA
>CAJNSZ010003779.1:0-10262 GCA_905329745.1 Rotaria sp. Silwood2
ATTTGCAGAACGACTATCAAATTACTTTATAAAAATCTGTATTAAAAGGATTAAGACTACTGTTCAGTTGTCAATCCGTATCTAACAGGTTTGACAGGAATGGCTTTAGCCAGAAATCGAAAGACAATTTTCCGGAAGCGAATCACTTGTACATGAAAGATGAACCAGCATCAAGTTAAAACAGTTAGATAATATTTTACTAGCACAATACATATAACCGTATTAAAGAGTTTTTTAATGAATATTTGTTTTATTTGTTGTATAATTCTTTTTACCTATAACGCTGACGTTATTGACACATCTATTCATTGTTTAACCGCTTTGACTATTGTTGTATTACTTATTGTGTAAATATAATAATGATGATGGAATAGTTAACTTCGCGACTTGTTTCATATGCATTTTTTTACCAATGAGGGAATCTCTCCAGGTGTTACCCTCCGATTTCAATGAATTTTTGTTTATAGATACTAATGGTGTTCCAGTAAAAACTTTAAAAGGATTTAGATTACTATCGCTTTCTTCAAAACTTATGTATATTCTTATTTTGCTCCTATAAGGTATAACATACAATATTGAAAAGAGGATTCGCCAGACAACCAATCAGGCTGGCTGTCGTCAAATGTTTTTTTCATGTTTTTTTAGCACAAATGAATGGTCGTATTGGGAAACTTACAGATCCAAAATATCAAGTTGTTCTGAAGTACTTATGAAAAATGCCAAAGAATCATAATTATCGGCCTTGTGTGGTTAGAGCATAAAAATTTTTAAAAATGTTTTTTTTTAAATTTTAATATTTTTTTTTCGATAAATCCTTCTGTCTGTGATCGCTCCTTTGAGCCAGAAAAGCGTTCAAAAGACGTAGAATTTCAAAAGCTTACAGAAACTCAATTCATTTTTTTGCAACACCATAGCTTGATAAGTTTAGAGGCAAATTACAAGCAAAAGAACGGCTCTAAAATATAGACCCCTTCTTTTGTGGAAGCCCAATCAATTACTAAAACTTATTGTAATGAACAATGGCGTACTCCGTTTTGTACAGAATTCGTTAATGTATCTTGTGAGACCTTTTCTAGCCCAAAGAGACGATCAAAGACAGAAAGATTCTAAAAAAAAAACATCAAAATTTAAAAAAACAATTTTTTAAAATTGTTACGATCTCATCACGAAAAATTGATTGTTCTGATCCTTGTCATTTTTCAAAAGTACTTCAGAACAACTTGATAGTTTGGATCTATAAGTTTCCCAATACGATCATTCATTTGTGCTAAAGAAAACAAAAGAAAACATTTGGCGACAGCCAGCCTGATTGGTGGTCTGGCGAACTCTCTTTTCGATATTGTATGTTATACCTTATAGGAGCAAAGTAAGAATATGCATAAGTTTTGAAGAAAGCGATAGTAACCTAAATCCTTTTAGAGTTTTTACTAGGGGAGTATGTAGTATCCATAAACAAATATTCATTGAAATTGGAGGGTAATACTTCGAAAAGTTCTCTCGTAAGATATGTGTGCTATTGAAAAAAATGACTATATGTCTTGGTTCAGCTTAATGTCTGTCCTGTCGCGCAAGACAGGATGGGAAGTTGTTTTTCGTCCTTCCCTAGTGCTCAGCAGGACAGAAAATTCGTCCTATGCTCACCTCTGTATAAATAGTTTTCAACAGACTAAAGGAAATTCAATGACGAGGCCTTCTTTAAATATTTTGCATCCTACGACGTTTGTTTTTTAATGTATTTTGATGCTGTTGAAGATTAATAACGTCCTTTTATTTTTAGATCATAAAATTGGTTATATTCATAGCGACATTCGGATTGGAAATATGATTATGTATGAAAATATGATATATATCATCGATTATAGTAGTGCTGTACAACCGAAAACTCCAATTTATTATCAAGGTTGTTTATCTACAGCATCAAATGGTATACTAAAAATGTTAGGATCAAATATTGAAAAAATATCATTGTATTATGCTGATGATGGAATTTCATTTTTAAAATGTATATTATTATTAAAACCTTATTTTCAACATTATACATCAATTATTAAAAAAGCAATTGAAGATAATATGGCATGGGATATTCTACCAACTTATGAATATGCGATGAAATTATTTAAGGATAAAAATGTTATTAAAACACTTGCTTTTTTAGAAGAAAATAGAGAAATATTATCCATTGATGATTTAAATGATATAATAATACATGCATTAAAAAATGAAAAAACAGATGATTATCATATCGATGAATATTTACAAAAATTAAAGTTATAAATGATTAATAACTGAACGTTTATTTTTCTCTTTTTCATCTCTTATGTTACGTGTTGTTATAGTTGTTGTGTGTGATTTTTTTTGTTCTACAACTATTGATTTAGGTAAAATAAAATAACAATCTGATTACTGATCGATCAAATCTAATTGTTTCTTGTTCATATACTAATTTCTTTTTAGCTAAAGAAAAAATTTTATTTGGAATTCTACATATTTGACATTAAAAATACCTGATGCTTGTTGTTGAAGTTTTTTTTGTAACACTTTGAAGAAGTCGAGGTGAGTCAAGAATGATTTGACTATCACTTGTATCAATTAGTGTTGCCTAGTGCATAAATAAATATAGTTAAAATATCATTTAAAAAAAGAATTTACTTGAGTAGATGTTTAATCATCAATTCGATTACGACGTGATGTACGTGGTGTTTTTGGTGGTGTACTATGTTCTATATATTACCAACATAAAAGAAAAGAAACAAAAAGACAAGAACATATACCAGCTGCAAAATCATCATCCATTCGGTTAGTTGTAGGTCGTTTACCAACTGTTGGTGGTGTAAACAATTATTCACTAGTCAAAGATATTATCTTTCAATGAAAAAAAAATTAAAATAAATCATTTTTCAAAAGATTTTTTACTGAAATATCCGATAAATCATCAGATTTTTTTGTTGGAACAACTGCTATATTTTTAGATTTTTTGTTTTTTGTCGATTAGAAAGTTTTTTGAATTGTTCTTCATCATAGTCATCATCTTGAATTTGTATAAAGGCAAGCTTTTTTCGATTAGCCGCTATTTGACCATGTACAGTTGGTGCACGTCCTATATTTTGACGTTCAATAGCCATCACTGGTGTACTTGCTGTCGAAATATCAGTTGCTGTAACAGTTGATGGTGTTGGTGAAGTTATATTAGTAGATGGACGCATATCAGGTGTTGAAACTTCATAGATAGCTCAAAGAGGTGTTGCTTCATTGTTACCACCTATAGTAATACGACATGCTGTTTCACCAGGTTTAGGTGTACTTGTATGACGTATAAGAACTAAATCAGTAACATGTGGTGTTGATAATGTTACAGGAGCTGGTGTACGTGATGGTGTAATTAAAGATTCTGAAAATATTAATAAAAAATATGATTGAGTTTTACTTTTCGAAATCATGAACTCACTAACTGCTGATAATAGATCTTTTTTCTTTTTACTTCTTGTTGTTATTGATGATAGAAGATTACGTTCACTTTTACTTGAGTCTACATTATTTGAATTGAAAGAAAAAAAAAGATGGTATTCTATATTAAGAAATAAAATATTATTTTACCGATGGATGTTGTCAATTTTTTAGTACTCTTTAATTTTGGTGATAGAACTAAAAAGTATTGATAAGTTTAAATTAAATATTAAAATATCATTGATACTTACCAATTGGTGGTTTTATTGTTTGTATTGGAGCTTTTGATTTCTTATTTTTTTCAATTTCTGTTGTTTTTTGTTCAGTAGTAAGTAGATTTGCTTTTGTAGGTAAATCATCTGAATGAATACTTGATCCAGATAATTGATGAGTCTAAAATATAAATTTTTATTTAAAAACAAACTTGAAATTATTAGTTTTTTTTACATTAGGTAAAAATTTCAACCACATTTTCCCACCAGGTGTTGTTAATCAACCCATTAAATGACTTGTTCCATTCTCATGATAAACTTTTTTCATATTTTGCTTAACAAAATGAAAGGGTGTTGGAAATTTTTTTTCCTTATTTTCAACTAGAAAAAAAAAAGAAAAAAAATCAAATAAATTAGATGATATGAAGTTTACATTGATCAAGTGCCGATAAAATAAATGTAAGTTCAACATCATTTGGTAAAGCCTCATTCTAATTAAACATATATTCTATTTGATGAATTATATGAGCTATCATCGGAATAGATATTGTTGATTCATCTTGAGATAATTTTATTGTATAATCAAATACAAATGAACATGAATCATAAATCTAAATGAAATATTTCAAAATTGAAAACATTTTTTTTCATAAAATCGTTTTTTTACTGTATTAATACCGTTCTTTTTGTAAAAGATCATTGTTATACTAAGAATATGTTGTTTACGAACACCATCAACAATAGTCCGTAAAATTTCTGTAAGTTTATAGATTAATGATGGGCTTGTTCGACTTAGTGGTCGAAGACCACAGATTGGAGTTTCTTAAATAAATCTAAAAAAGAAAAACTATTAGAAAATGAAAATAAATACAAACCACCAACGATAATACGATTAAAACAATTATTTGGAAGATATTTTAATTTTGAAGCATTGTCGATATAAGTATGTATGTCATCACCGGAAGTAAAACAAGTTGTTTTGTTCCATCTGTTTGAATAATTGATTCTTTTCCATCAATTGTTAATGATTGATTATAAAGATTTTGCCACTAGAAAATAGAAAAAAAATAAATTTATCCAAGGTTTTGTTAAACCAAAACAATCATATTTACCAAGTTTAATCCTTCAGGATGAATTGGGTATTTATTCGTCATGATTCAATGTTCGATTAGATGAAGAACAGCTAGAAATGATACGACTAAACTGACTATATACAACTATAAACACAAAAAAGAAAGAGAATACAATGTGTACAACATCATTCTTCGATAAAAATAATCTACTATATCGAGAACAAGAATCAGCCAATGATTATACTAGTAGACGTGTTGTAATCGGAAACCCCTCGATATATTGATTTCAATAGGTATAAAAGACCAAAAATAGTGATTACTATCAGTCTTTATACCTTTTTTATGCTTAGTCAGAGAACTGTTGATACATGATGCTTGTTTGCAATTGAATTAGTTGCATTTACACTTAGGAAGTAACCGAAATCGAATGATGATTTACTGACATAATTGGAAGTAATCTATTAATGTGGATCTACAAAAGGGATAGACGAATGAAAATGATATCATAGAAAGTAATTTCAACGATCAACATAAGACATGAATTTTTTTTCTTTTATAAATATCATTAATACTTATATAAATTTGCGTTACTGTCTAAATATATAGCTAAGCACGCGTTGCACTAAAAAGTGTCCAATAATAGTTCGTCAAGTGTGACTTTGATTTATCATAATATCCTCATGGTAATTAATCGATCTTAATTTATTTACAAATTACATGTTCATTGATATAGCATTGAATTGGTAATCAAATCATATTGAAAAATTTAATCAATGGAACTCGCTAAATCTTTTACTTCCCATTGGCAATTGGAATTCCCATTTCTAGAATGACTGCATAAAAATAAAGAACGCATGGAATTTAAAAACGACAGGAACATTTTTTGTGGTGAACGTGGTGAGCTATAGATTAGTAAAAAGAATATTTTTTTATCGCATCATCTTCGAAATATTGGACCAATGATCTTTCGGAATTTCTATGCGATATAAATTGATGAAAGTGTCTAGCAGTAAGTTAGATATGTTTTGAATGCATCACAATAAGTTGGCTAATTGCACACGCTAACACACATCACTGACCAAGAAATCAATTTGAGGCATCTTTGGGACTATTATGAGAAATGGTAATATATCTATTATAAACTTCAATTCATGAGAAAATAGAATAGTTCCGTTGTATCAGTCTAGTTTCCTGTTTACAATAATTAGAGATCAAAATCTAGCTCTAGAAGCCCTCAAACTTCATGAGGACACATTCAAAAATATTTGTTTCCAGAGTACAATTTACTTGTCCCATATAGGGCTATTTATTAAAAAATACAGATCTCTAGTGAATTATTATTATGGAGATATTCGACCACCATTAACTTTCTCTTTAAATTTGAAAATATCTTGTTATCATTGGTTAAAAACAGCTAGATTTTAGTCCTCATTAGAATACTTTATGATGACATTCTACACGTTTGCTCAACTTCACAGCAAGGATACAGCGAATCACTTAAAAACGCATTGATTTTTCTTACTATGACGATGTTGTTCTTGTCATTGAACTTGAATGTCAATGGAGGATTTCATGAAGTATCGATGCTTTATTTGCTAAATCGTTTAATGTAAGTTCGTTTTTCAATGTCATTCTGGTATGACAACTTTGATATCTTGTCCAAAAGGACGTGTTTGGAATCAAGATAAACAGTTTTGCCATTGAAAACTAGCTAAAAGAAATTTATTTGAGCTAGAGAATCAGCAGTGAGTTTATGTACTTGAATCAAGACAGGGCTTAGAATAAAGAACATGATCCTCTCATCAACATACATCTAGACCTAAATATAATTAAAAGTCGTACTTATCATTTTGTCATCCAAGTATTGATCATGATAATCATCTTGTTTTCGTTTTCAATTATAGTTAAGATTTCATGGTCGAATTCAATTGTTCCGTTGTCATGGAAATGAAAATCAGTAATTTAAATAAAACAATGATAATAATCTTCATGTAATAAGTAAATATCTGGATATTCCTGATTCCAATACACGAAATCATCAGCATATACAATTATTTACTTGTCATCCAGAACAACAAAATCACAGATATTCCTTTGATCAGCAGGATTGTATCCACGTAATTGGCAAATGTTTACATGTGCCGAATAATAATATAATCAATAATAACCCATTGCAATTGTTTCGATATCAGGGTGTGGGTGTGAGGTGGATATATGTATTCTCTTCACATCCATACCAGCACTCTTAAATTCTCTGCGAACCGGAGCCACAACAAAGCGAAAAATCTAATCACAAGACTTCTCATAGTTCATTGGGTCGATATTGCCACTAACAATCAGGACTTTAAACTTCATCAAAAATATTCTCATACAAACAGATAATTTTACTTTATTTACCGAAAACATTATGGATAGCATATTTCTCGGACTTGTACACTCGAGATGATCATCCTTCGAGTTTATGATAAATCTGAATGACTACAAGATTTAATGTCGAAAATGCTTAACTTTACAGTAACAGTGCTTCTCATTGATTTAATAGTGACTCGTATTCCAAAATATGTACGTAATAGAAATTTCTTATCTCAAAATGTATTGATCAAGAAACAATGAAGTATAAAGTCAACAGAACCGGAAAACCTTTACATTGATAGCAAATCAATAGTTGAGAATTGATACAAAGTTTCCTTTCTTTCTTCATGGTAATCCATCATGCATGATACATGAACAATAAACTTAAACATCTACCCAGTTCAATTTTTTTAAAAATTTTCCGTCTCATAGTTTATCCATTGTAAAAGTAGTGTAAGTATGGATAGCAAACATTTTTTGTAATGAATATTTATGTGATGAATTATCCATATTTCTCTCAAGTAGATTTAATATCTTATCGAGAAATTCAGGATAATAATCATCAACATATAATCTTTTTGACATGAATTATGATGTGTTCTTTTAGACAACTAATATCAATATGTGTCTCTATGTCGAAATTTTTCTCACCATGTATTTTCATTCTTCAACAATATTTTCTATAGAAAACATCTTGAAGCTAACAGAAAGTTTTTAATTAAATCTTAATTTTCGATCGATTCAATGGGATATTGTTTTATTATTATTATTAAAGAACTCATATTGGAAATCATTTCGAAGTTAGAAATAAAAATAGATATTAATCTTTATCCATATACACAAATGTATATTAATGAGGTAAATCATATATAAGAAATCAAGTCTTTTTTTACTTTAAACATAGAGAATAGCCATTATATTATGGTTAGTAACAGAGCTCCGCGGGACGACAAAAATGTCGTTCCATCCCGTCCCATGTCTCGCGTTTCCTTGTCCCTTCCTGTCCCATCCCGTCTCATTCTGCCACATCGACATAAGTCCTGTTTCTCGAATTGGTATTCAAAAAAGTACAAGAAATTTATAGTTTTATCTGCAGTGTGACTCATTCATTTAATTAATCATGTTCCAAAATAAGATTTACACAGCAACATCTTATCGCAGAAAAGAGTTAAAAAATAAATAAGAAATACAATTTCGAATGCTGCTCGTCGAGTGAGTGACTCGAGAAAAATTATATTATTGAGACTTTCTAGATTGACTGAAATCCAACGTTCAGACATGCCTAGTCCATCTCCGCTAAATTCATGTTTCAATCTTGCTATAGTTGCTGGAATGGAGTCATCAATATTACGTCATCCATTTTAGAAGATGGGGATCGGCAAATGTTGACTTTTGATTATTGGATCTACTGACTGACAAAACGAATGCCCTTATCTTTCACTGATTATTTGTAAATGCACTGTAAATTTTTTTAGAAATGAGCTAAATGTTAAGATTTATATGGGTATTTCCACAGGATCTCAACCACACTATACAAAAATGATCTTCGATTTTAATGAAATTTTCAGCGTTTGTAGAGCTTTTAATTCTAAGCATTTTCATAAAAACATTTTTAAAAAACTTTTGTTTTCATGGAGATACAGCCAAAATACTGTTATTAGGAATTATTAGTAAAATGTGAAAAAACGGATTTTCTGCATAATTTCGACTGATAGTTTCTGCTAGCTTTCTCCACTAAAATGAAGTTAAAAATAAAACCCAACACCATATTCGGATTCCTCGTGAAAAGGCGCATCGAACCATACAAAAATTGATTTGAGTTTCGAAAAAAAGTTGTGACTCGCATATGCCTTGACTGATCATCGGTTGCACAAAAAATAGAGCTCTTGATTACTTCAGAAAGCCGAATTGCTCGATATAGTGGTATAGTGTATTCAATAGAGCGTCACTTGCTCTACAATCCTGATAGTTTAGAATTCTCCAACCTTTTAATTCAGTTAAAATATTGAGAAAACATTTTCAAATAGCATTATTTTGCCTATGATTTGGATAGCGCAAAACTAAAGTTTCGTTTTTTATATACATGGTTAGATAGAGCTCGTTGAGCTGAGTAAGAATATATCTATTTTAATATTTTTTCAAAATGTTTTTGATTGAAAAAACTCAAGTTTTCTCGATAACCCGCAGTAGACCATTTTGTCAATAAAAACCCAAAACATTACTATATTTTTCAAAGTATTTTTCAATTTGAGTAAGGATGGGATGTGGGTGTGAGTGTATTAGAGAATACAAGGTTCACATCCACGCGGATTTCCACATGCGCATCCACACTCTTTCGAACAATTCGATGATCTTTTAGTCAAAATTTTGGTTACTACTACTTGTATTTCGTGCGTAAATTTATTTTATTTCATAATTATTATAATGCATGTTTGTTTTTTTTGCTTCAAATAGATCTTAGTTTTATTTGAAGAACATTAAAAGAAGTAAAAATCTAGTAGCAGTTTTCGGTGTTTAACAGGTAAACATGTATAAATTATTTTTATTTTCCCGATATTCAAAATAAATTAGGAATGAAATATTGAAATTGCTACTGAATCGTAAAAAAGAATATAAATCTGAAATAGTTTACGTTATTTGACAAAATATTTTCTTAACATACATCGTTGAAGATTATAAAGATTTGTATTCTAAATATTTTTTAAGATGATTATTAACAAGTATGATTAATAAAGAATTCCTTAAAGATAATCTATAAATAAAAATTACGGTGTGAAAAAATTTCATCGATAATTTTTTATGATATATATTGATTATTGATTTAAAATAATTCGATAGATTATAAGTGATATCGAGGAATAAAAAACATTTTCATAATAATAATTAAAAATAAATCTCCTTTTTTTTCTTTCAAGTTCTATCTGTTATTTATATTGCTGTATGAAATAATTCATATTAATTATTTTAATGATTCTATATGACTGTATCGTACTGTTTATTATTTTTAAAATTACTATTGGGTTTGCTTTAGATTATTTTATTTTATTATATAAATTTTTCTTTCTTAATGATTTCTTGGTTTTTCTAGTTCTTGTTGTCATACATGATGGTTTACCCGATATTTTTTATAACAACTTGTTTTGCTTTAGGCATATCGAAAATAGCTAAGAAAAATGATTTT
>CAJNSZ010003780.1:0-10261 GCA_905329745.1 Rotaria sp. Silwood2
TGTTTCGTACAAGTAATGCTATCGCTTATTAGTTATCGAACATTACGAATTTCGTCCTTTCCACTATATGCATTATTTGTATGCTCAATTAAATTATTTTCAAATTAACATCTCTAGACTTATTTTTCAAGAAGTAAAAGTGTATATGGGGGGGGGGGGAGCGGGAATGCGTATAAGGTCTTCTATTTACCGACCAGTCACATCCACATTCTAAAGAGTACTTCGTAACTTGTAAATTCTCAATTAAGAGACCGTTGCTCGTGTTCCTTTAAACAACTGATTACAATGGCATAATTTTAATTCCATCTTTGATCATAAAAAAATCGTTTATGTGCTGAAAAATTCTTTAAAATCGATTTTTTGGTGAGTAAAAATCCGATTAAAATCGTACCATTGTAATCGATTATAATCAGATTTTTTCTGATTTTTTTGTGACATGTGAATCAATCCTAATTAATTATCCATCAAATCATCCACTTTAATACGTCAATACTTATCATTTGACTATCATATAT
The DNA here is from genome assembly GCA_905329745.1 of Rotaria sp. Silwood2. Taxonomy (NCBI): domain Eukaryota; kingdom Metazoa; phylum Rotifera; class Eurotatoria; order Philodinida; family Philodinidae; genus Rotaria; species Rotaria sp. Silwood2. The sequence goes on from CAJNSZ010003780.1 coordinate 516, forward strand.
TCTTTCTTTTTCATCGGTTTTAATCATTCACATCGAAAATAAGCGCTTTTTTTGAAATTCGAACGTGAAACTTTCATTTTTTGATAATTTTTTGAACTTCTTATGTTTAGAAATCATGTAGTTGCCACTAAGCTGACTATAGTAGAGTTGAAACTCTTATCACAGACAGTTGAGAAAACGCTGTTTTACCATTAAAACAGTGTTTGACGTGACACAGTTTAAACAGTGATTCACTGTTCAAGGTACCCTTTTATCACAAAAAAAAAACGGCTTCGAAGCGTTTACAAAAGAAACACACTTTTATCGTTTAAACACTAAATTATAACTATGCTAAATATAAATGCAGTAACATTTAAATGTATGATTTTTCATAATTTAGCATGCAGTGAACAATACTTTATTTATTTAACCAATATTTAATCAAATCAATCAATAGTTTTTATTATTTCACGAAAAAGAAATATTTAATTTTGAATAGGTCTTAATATTTATCTAAACCAACGAAAATTCCTGCATTTTAAAAATATAACATATGCATAGAAGTACTTTGTACAAGTTTCAAGTTGTTTTTATTTTAGTAGAAGTTCTACAACTTGTAAAAAGTAATCCCATTCATATATTATTTTTTAAAAATACAGAAAGTTTCGTTTCTTCAGATAAATATTAAGACCTATTCCAAATTAAATATTTCTCTTTCGTGAAATAATAAACACTAATCATTGATTTAATTAAATATCGGAAAAAATTGATTATAGGCTTGCTTCTATCAAATTTATTTTTTTTAACTATTCTTTTAATATTCTTTCAAGATAGTTTAAATTTTTGCCGATTGGTTATGAATAATGTGTGTGCCTTATATATGATAAATATTCTACGGAAATCATTCCAAGTTTTCTAAACTAGCTTCAAAGTCTATATATGTATAGTGCTGTTTTTGTTGACTATGTTAATGAGTTTTGACGATATCGGATATTTTTACGCGTTCATAACGCTTTAGCATGGAGTAAGTGCCTATTTTGAGTTCGAATATAAATGCAAATTTCCAACATGCATCCCCTTTTTTTTCGCGAAAGCAAAAGTTTAAATTTTGTTCAAATTGGGGTTCGGTGTGGATGTAGATCCTATATTCATTTACACCCACATCCTTTGCACCCACAAGTGGTGACGCAGTTATTAGATTCTAATTTTCCAGGCAAAGCTTTTCAGATTTTTCAATACTGGATACAAGTAGTTGAGCCGTCCATATCTCCAAGCCAAGAACGATTAAACTCTAGGGATAGTCTAAAGGAATTTCTCCGTAGCACAAAAAATCCAAACGCTAACAAAGGACAATTCCAGCAAGTATCGGTCGTGAGTTTAGATGGCGATACTTCCTTGCAATTGACTCTGTTATCAGAAGAGCAGGGCGCACGATTGTATAGCATCTGAAGGCAGTATAACAGGCGCTAAATAATGTAGTCATATAGTGCTGTGTCAGCCGAGGCTGTGACTTCTCGCTCAGAGGGCCAACCGTTGTAGCCCTTCCCGTGATGTAGCGTACCAACGACAACAAGAGGTGACTGTGTATACAGAGATGAGACTGGGGTGTGGTTCTTCGAGGGGCGCTTCGTGCCCTCACGCCGCGACGCAAAAATAAAGGTGTAGTTTTAGGAACGAAAGCGCTTCTCAACGCCGATTGTTACTGCCTATCACTTTGAGTTATGCGACAAATTACTCGAAGATCGTGTTCCAATATTATACTTGCGAATACCATGTTAAAAAAAATACATCACTGAAAGATTTTATTTCCGATTTCTCGCTGCAGTTATATGATAGGCTAATCTAAATTCGAATCCGAATCGGAGTTCGAGTGAAATTTATCTTTTGCTTTTTTTGCCGTAATAACATGAAAGCCGTTTTTTTATTTTCGAAGTGATATCGAGTAGCTGAAGCTGCATTAATTTTCGAACTCGAATTAGGCATCTTATGTTAGCATGTGCGGTTTTTGTGATTATTTTTGTTCAATATTTTAAACATATTTTTGAGACGTTTGATTGTGGTATTAGGCATATTCTATAGATGAAGTAGACAATTCAATACATTATTACTCTTTGAGAGCTATTTAAAACTACTTGAGAGTGTTCTTACTCATATATCCTTACGTCTATGCTGGTACTCTTAAAGACTTATATCTAAATCTATACCTTGGTACCCTTTATATCTATTTTCTTATTCCTATATCCTGATATTATGATCTTTCATGTCTATGTCCTTATATTTATATCCTCACTTCTCAAACCTTTTACCTATATTCTTGCCTCAATGCTCTTATATCTATGGTCTTACTACTGCATCATTATATTTATCATCGTACCTCTATGCCATAACGCATATGCACTTATCCTTGGACCCTTATATCTGTATACTCTTATATTCACACGCTTATATCTATAGTTTATATTTACATTGTGATACTGATATTCTTACATCTACGTTGCTATACTTTTACTAATAGATCTATACTCTGTTGATATAAATTCTGTATAAGTTTCTCTTGGTTCTCTCATAATAATCTGTACTTTGTTAAACGAAACTTAATATTTCATGAGACATTTGTATTTGCATCAGTTTTCTCTATGAGCGCCATCTATGAATTAATTCAGGAGATTGAGAGAAAATCTAATACTGACTAAACGAATCTTTTGCTTAATATGCAGAAAGAACACATTGTTGTAAAAATTTATGTGAAAAAATCTATATTCCCTATACGAAAAAAACGAATAGTTACAAAAATTAAGCCGAGTGTTGTAGAGGCAATAAAAAGGAACTCTAATTAGTTATTTAAAAATTAAATTCTTTTCAATAAGCGAGCTATAATGAGCGAATATTGAACGCAGTAAACCAGTACTATAAGAAAAACAAAGCAATTCGAGTTGTTTATAATATATTATTGCATTAAAATCAATATAGTCCTGCGAACGCAATTTAACTCGTAAAATTAACAGCGACATCGACAGAAAAATGTGTCAGTTGAGTTTCGAAAAACTTACTTATTTTAACGGTTCCAAGCTTTGGTAACGCATTTTAATTTGTTTAAAACTTCGTAATGATGGCATTTTAAGCACATGCTTTCGTTTAGATCGCATTATTGCGAAACTTTAACGAGCTTAAACACGTTGTATTCAATATCTAATCTACCTGTATTTTTTCTTTTCTTGCTTTTCTCTCTGGCTGTTTCTTTGTTCTTCACTTTTTCTTCTCCCTCTTCTTTTCTCTAGCATAACTAAAATCATTACTGGATGATGAATGACTATTGCATGATATCAACTGATTGATATATGACTCCTTACTTGATTAGAAAGATTTTTTTTATTTTATATAAACGCAAATAGAGCTAATTGCTTTTTTTTAAAGCAAATCATCAGGTAATAAAAAGGAATAAAAGCTCGACTTCAAGTGATACAAGTAAGAAAGACAACGGCAGTTCTATTAAAAGAATAGAATTATACTGCTTCGTATTTATAGCAGTTTTTGCTGAAAAATAAACTCATGATTTTAGATATTTATGAGTTCTGAAATAATAGATTCTGATTTATAAAAGCGTTTAAACGATTATGTAATATGATAAACACTTCGACACGCGAGTGAAAAGTGATGATCACCTCTTTTTTAACTGCTTATCATCTTTTTTTAGTGAAAAAGTTCAATGTCACCGTTTAAACGGCATATTAGGCGTTTTGCTTCTGCCTAGAGCACTTTTTACCTTTATAATTATGACTATTTAGTTTAAAAAGTATATACCACGAAGAAATAATGGAGTGTAGATGACCACATTATACTTCCTTTTACGATGAACTAAATAGATTGAAAAATAAAACGAGCGTTGAAGCTGTCATTCATAACCAGTAAATTCTTCTTTTTTTTTTGATTACTGGATAGAACTTGCAATGCAAAAATCTATCATATTAAATCGGATTGAAGTTAATTTGGATTACATTGTTGAAATATTTTGAAACCTGAGTTTTTCGTCTAGAGAAAATATTTCATGTCAATTTAATCTGCTCCTAATTTATTTTATTCGAAAGAAAATGACTCATTACACTGTCACCGATTTGAAAAAAAACGGATTTTAATCAATTTTTTAAATTCTATAGGAGAAAATCGATTTTAATACATTCTCCAGAATTGAATCTACTTTAATAGATAAAATATAAAACCATGTGTAATCTATGAGATTATGAATCGCTCACTCACATTTTATGAGAAACAATTAATTTAAGTTCGTCGTAGCAGAGCCAAAATAAAACTGTAGCCGTCTCAGCTCTCATAAGAAGCCGAAAAGCCTGTATTTTCTATGTATATAATATAGGATCGTCTCATTTTGAGAGAAAGCTTGAATATTTCAGGAGGAGACTGAGCGATCTTCAGACATGCTGTGATTTCGCCACTATTAATCGATTTTTACAGAAGAAAATTGATTAAAGTTGTCGATTTAATTCTTAATAGATTTAAGAGATTTTCCTGCGAAAAATCTATTTTAATCAATTATATTATTAAATTTAATCTGAAAGTGGTATATTTAATTGATTTGTTGTGATTGTTGTCGGAAAAAAATCAGTTTTAATCTGATTAATTAATTGTTTCTTTTTAGAAGAGTTTGTATGAAAAAATATCCGAATTGAATGGATTAAATCCAAAAATCAATTATTTTTGTATGAAATTTTTAGCTGTTTTTTTTTTGCATGTATAGTTCTCTGCGAATGTAGCAGTGCTCTACGTTAGGAGAAATTGCTCTTCTAGCATATCTGAAGTAAGTAAATAAGACATTTCGTTGTACTAGAATATTACAAATAATCTTTTCTTCACACTTCTATCGAGTCTATTGTAAGCGGTATTATAGAAACGTTTAAGAAGAAAATGAAACTAGAAGAGATATTTCCATTCTTCGACAATCCGTTCAGTTTATGCTTACAATACCTGTTGATGATGAAAGTTCAATCAATGAATAGTTTCGGAAAATAATTTCAATATGCCAGAATTATCTTAATGTTGTCGTTCAAATATCGATGCCATATTTTCATATGATACTGCGACATAAAACCATGCTATTTGATTTATAGATATTTTCCATAAAGCCAGATTTTTGCATGCCATTGCTATTTATCAAAAACAAAAAAACTATCAAAAAGTTGATGAAGAATAGTAAATTTGTTGAGATGTTTATTGGTTTCGAAACACATTGTCCTTCAATCTCAGATACTTTGACGTGTCGTGCTCTTGATATTCAAAACATTATGTTTATGTGAAGTATCATTAAACAAGCACATATATTTCGCCGGATTTATTGTCGAATGTCAACAGAAGGATGATCTCATGCTAGTTAATTCTATTTTTGTTTGACGGTCATTTTCTTAGACAACAATTTGATGTCATGATTAATTGGGGTATTCAAGAGATGTGTATTCGAATTCAGGCTACAATGTTCTTTGAAAATTGTTCCTCGAAGTAAATGTCCGCGATAAAAATGTCCTTGAGAGCTGATTCCTCTTATGAATACATTACACTGAGATTCACATCCGATCAATGTTTGTCTCGTCCTAGCAGACTTGGAGAATTTCAATATCATGTTGTTCGTGGTTGTATGAAAAATATATCGAGTTATCTGATTGAAACATTTTATTCCTTCAAAAATTTGACGGTGACGGATATCGCAAAAGATAGTCATGTGCTAATTGGTGAGTATCTATAAACTCGTATGCAAGTGACATCAGCTTTTGATATTTGCATTCGAATGTTCTATAATTTCACTGTTCACTAGACGTATTTTGTGATAAAAACATATTCCTATATCAGTGGTTGTTTCAGTCCGAAAAATTACTCAAATTTACTCAGAATTGCACTACCAATGGTTCTGTAAGCTGTGCAATTTCATTGTATTTACTTACATTTTCGTCTTCAAACAATGCCACAGCCACTATCGTATCGAAGGTTTATCGTTTTTCCGTGACATTCCTTTCCACGACAATATTGTTCTTGTGGCTATAAAAGCAACAAAACTGTATAATTTTTTTTTTTATTTAAGTCTTAATTAAACGAATAAGGCTTTGACAGTTCTTCATGTATTTTCATTCTCAGTTCATGACATTCAATGATACGGACTATTAAGATGAGAATACAAAAAACCTAAAAGATAAACACGACAAAAATACTATTCGATAAAGTACGAGTCTCATATAAGTAAGTAAGAAAGTTTTTAAAGAAATTCAATTAAAAAAATTTCTTTGTTTACTGTCTATTATGGCATGTACATAAGACGCGCCATAATAAATTACGTTATATATATTATTATATATGCTTGTTCTCTCTTTCGTTTCATACATGTATGTTTAACTGTATATGTCGCTTCCTTCATTTTGTTAGGTATTTTTTCTAGTACTATTCTTTTATTTTCTTACTATATTTTTGTTCTTTCTCTTTTGACCTAAAAACTTTGGTTCGATTTCTTTCATCTCTATTGTTATTCTTAATCTTGACTTATGATTATTGCGTAGTTAGTAGTACGTATCAATATCTGTTGGGATATACTTGTGGGTTTATTTCGAAAAATAATAAGACAACAATACAAAGCAATAATCAACGAAGGAAAACTAATAACTTGAGAATCACAACGAACAACGCGAAAAAACGAAGAAAAAAAGTAAACAAAACTATATCAATCGACTAGAGGCCCCTGTGAAGAGTCACACTTTAAGATTAGAGGAAAAATTGATTTAATAAAAAGTTTGGATTAGTATTTGATTTATTAAATAGAAAACAAAATTACTAAAGTTATAAACTCACAAAAATAAACAGATGGAAATCACGAAAAAATTTCCTGATACACAACACTATCTATTATAGTTTGCCCATTATCCTTTTTGCTTTGTCTACTGATGTCTTTTACTTGAATTTTTAAACAACTAGATTCCGTTGTTCTTGAACATCCTGTATAAAACTAACCGTGAGAAAAGCATGGTTCTGAAAGAAAGAGACCAACCTTATCAAAAGTTTGACCTTGAGACTTATTTATTGTTATTGCATATGCAAGACGAACTGGAAACTGGTATCTAACGAAATTAAATGGACGTGTTGGATCATTCGATGTATCCAGAGAAATTCTAGAAATAGAATGAACAGTTCTAGAAAATGTACCAGTGATAGTTTCCAATTGAAGCACGTTTTGACGAAAGGCTCTAACAATCATTCTAGTTCCATTGCATAATCCTTTGTTTACCGATAGATTTCTCAAAAGCATTACTATGCAACCTATTTTTAAATTTAATTTATACAGTGGTAATCCAGATGGATTCAAAGTATTTAGAAATTCTACCGGCATATTGACTTGTAAATCATGATCGTCTACATGGTCATCATTTTTTACAGAGTCAATGGCGTAAAAACTCATTTGTTCAATATTTTTTAAATTTATCAAAACGTGTTCATTAATTAATCAAATATCCTCATTTCTTGGGCAGAGAATTGAACGTCTGGAAAAGTTTTCAATATCAATACAGGTAAAACTATTACCAAAAATATCAGTAACTATACCAGTAGATATTAAAGAAATTCGAACTTCAACTGAAAATTGAGTTTTAGGTGTTGATGGTAAAGGTATCATCCCATCGTCGCTAGCTAAAAGTCATTTAGAAAAATCAGGATCTGTGACAGTTCGCATATTGGGTTTTAATTTGAATGTTTGAAAAAGAAACCAAACAGAAGATTTTTTTTATTGATGAAGCAAGAATGACACATCGAGATCCTTTTCTAATAACGGGCAGAACTTGCCGAAAGTCATCGCCTAACACAACAACCTTTCTACAATTTCTTTCATGATGTGTTTTGATATATTCTTTCGTTTTCTGTTGTTTATCTGCCATTTAGAAAAAAATTTCAAAAGTGATAATTTAGAATTAACCAATTTTATTACACAAACTGTAATATATGTAATACTTGCTGCTATTTAAATTAAGTGTAATTTGTTCTTCTTTTCTTGTACATTAATTCTATTTTCTATTTCTGTTAATCCATACACTGTAAGAACCAAACTGATGATCGTCCATTAGCAACAAAATAAATAAATAAGTTAAAGTTCTATAATGTGTTACTGCTGCGCGTGAAGAAGAAAGCAAAATAAAAAAAACTATGACTGATATATGTATATATATGCATAATTAATTTCTGTAACCAATCATATGAAAGTTTCTGAAGAAGAACAACTGAGCAACACTTGTAAAATATACCCAGTCAGACAAGCGTTGAAAAAGACGACGTTTTTACGCGTAAAAATTGCATATTTTCTAGGCGTTAAAGAGCGTTTATTTTTGAAAAAAAATCATTTTCCCGATGTTGCTATTAACAAGGTTGCTTTATTTTTCAAACAAAAAGTTACATTTCATGAAACGTTAAAATGTGCGCTTTTTACGCGTAAAAACGTCGTTTTTTTCAACGCTTGTCTGACTGAGTAATATAGATCTCTATATATCGATTGTGTTAACCAATGAATATGTAATGATGAGAGATTAAGAAAAATAATATATGAAGATGAAAGTTCCATAACAGTATCATGGATATGTTCGTGTCATTCTAAGAAAATCAGATTAAGATTATTGTTTACAACATGGAAAGAAGCTGATAAAAATAACTTAAATAACATCTTAAAATAACTATAAAGGATGTTCACTATGTTTTGACCCACTTAATCAATAAATTTATTGAATAAGCTGGTCAAAACTTAGTGAACACCCTTTATACACAACAACCTATGTCAGATCGAAAACTGTCAAAAACAGCGGACATCAATATGGCAAAAGAAGATCTTTATCAATTGAAAATAGATCTTCACTTGAAAAAAGTACAAAGTCGCTTGAATAGTTAATGCATATTCTGTCTAGTCTCTTGCAAAGAAATGAACACTTTTATTTCGATACGAATAATTAAGTCAAAATTTTGTTGAATGAGTCTGAATTAAGTATCAAATAAATCAAGCATACATGACGTAGTGGCGTAATCAGGAATTTTCTAAGGGGGATACCCGAGTCATTCTGGGAGGTGCACACCAGCAGCAGAATAAATTTTTGTTTCTCGGAAAGATTTTTCGCCCGTACCTCTCACCCCCTCCTCCAGATGTTTCTTAGCCAAGGTGGGGGAATGCTTGGGCACCCTGTACAAATCCTTGAGCTGCGCCCCTGACATGACGTCAAGTTACCATGCTTCTTTATATAATCAGTTAGATATTTAAGCAGTTCAAAAACTAATATCTTTCCTTCAAAGAAGCTATGTATAAATCCGGTTCAAGCATTTGGTGTTGGAATTATTATTTTGCTTACTCGATATATATTCACATTTTCTTCAATTTATCATATTTATATTGGATCACGGTTTATGAACTCATTGGTAGTATCCTTCTATTTATCTCGAGAGGTCTCTTTCACTCCAGCATATCTCTATCATGCTGTTGAAAGACACACTGAATGACTCTGTAAATAATAGAAGACAAAAGGATATAGATCGTGATAGAGAAGAAAAATTAAACACACAATACCACTATCTTCCTAATGAAGCAGATGATGAAAAAGAAACCATTCCATTAACAAATTTTCAAATGTCTACTCTTGCCGTCCAGATAGAGAATATAAATGAAGACGCAGAACAGCGTTTAGCAAATTATGATCGGCAATCAGCTGAAATCTTTCCAGAAGACTTAGTCGGTTGGCATGGATATATCAAGA
>CAJNSZ010003781.1:0-10261 GCA_905329745.1 Rotaria sp. Silwood2
CGGAAGTCGCAATCTAACTACTCAGAGGCCGACTTTTTATGATTGATTGTTGTTAGATTGCGACTTCCGAAACTACTCGGTTGCCGACTTTTGCATGAATGAGTATTGTTAGACCACGACTTCCGAAACTACTCGGAGGTCGACTTTCCACAACTGAATATTGTTAGATTGCGACTTCCGAAACTACTCGAATGCCGACTTTTTATGATTGAGTATTGTTAGACCGCGACTTCCGAAACTACTCGGAGGCCGACTTTTTATGATTGATTGTCGTTAGATTGCGGCTTCCGATATCACTCGAAGACCGGCTTTCCACAAATGAATATAGTTTGGTGGCGACGTCCGAAACTACTCAGAGGGCGACTTTGTATGAGTAAGTGCGGTTAGATTGCGACTCCGGAAACTAGTCGGTTGCCGACCTTTTTTGATTGTTTGTTGTTAGATTGGGACTTATGAAATGTTTCGGATGCCGACTTTGCATGAGTTTGTGTTTCGAGGCTGTAACTTCCGAAACTAGTTGGATGTGGACTTTGCATGTATGATCTTTTTTTGATTGTGACTTTCGAAACCATTTGGATGCTGACTTTGCATGGATTAGTTTTGTTAGGTTGCGACCCTTGAAACTACTGGCAGGCCGTATTGGATTAGTGTGTGTTGTTACGGTGCGACTTCTGAAACTACTGGGATGCCAAGTTTGCATGTGTCAATGTTGTCGTATTGCGATTTCGAAAACTATTGGGATGGTAAAATTCTATGTATGAGTATTTGTTTTGCTGGGACCTCTTGATACTTCGCCGATGTCGACTTTGTATGATTGATTTTTGTTAGTTTGTACCTTCGGAAACTAGTGGCAAGCAGACTTTGCATTGTTGACTGTTGCTATGCCTTCCAGGAATGTATTAACATCCACAGGGTCTCATGGCTGTTATACAGCCATGAGAGCGCCCCTGGGCTGCAGGTAGCCACCTTGTCTTGTTTTTTGGCTTACCCCTCCGAATAGGACTTTATACTTTACTGGCTAGCGAAAAGGATGAGAGCAAGTGTATAAACGCACTCAAAACTACGTTTTTATGGTGGGTGGAACGCTGAGATGGAACCGGTCTGAAATTTTTCACAACCGGTACCGGTACCGGTCTGAAAAGTTCAGACCGGACTGGACCGGGCGATCTGAACTTCGTACCGGTACCGGACCGGACAGCACCGGCCGGTAACCAGTACCGGTTCCATCTCTGACCTAAACTATACTGACCGACTGATCCGGCATTTCTTTTTTATTTCCATAGAACAGAAAAAAGAGTAATAACGATATAAAAGTGATCATGTAAAATTCAAACGACATGATAGTATTCGAATCAATAGAAGTTTTCATATAACTATATATAATAAAAGCAGGACAGTAAACAAGACAGAACAGTCACCGACCGGTAGAGCGGCAATCCACTGGTAGATCGGCAATTGACCGGTCTACCGACAGACCGGCCGGTAACCGGTATTGGTTCCATCTCTGGTGGAACGTACGTTCGTGCTTTCGGCGAGTCAAGAGAGAAATAATTACCAAGGAATTACAGAAAAATCGAATTCAAATTGCAGCTCTAAGTGAAACTGCTATGTACGACTCTGGTGTTATCAGTACAGGTGATTATTGTATGGTGTATTCTGATGCATCAAGCTGCAACAAAACAAAATCTGCTCACGGGGTTGTGATGTATCTAGACAAACAAGCATCTAATGTTTGGAAGGAATCGAGATCGGTACGGGAAGTGGTTAATGAAAGAATAATAATGATTCGTTTAATATGTACGCCCAATAATGTAACAATAATTGCAGTCTATTCTCCAATAAATCCAAATGAAAACAAACAGGCAATGGAGGAAGTCGATGCCTTTTACTTAAAATTACAACAAACAGCGGAGAAAGTGTCTGGAGGTGATATGCTTTTGATTATGGGTGATTTTAATGCAAGGGTTGGCAAGCAGCAAAACCAAACAACTATAAATGTCATCGGACCTCATGCTGTGGATAAAATAAATGAAAATGGACAACATCTAATAGACTTATGTTCTCATAACGATATAGTCGTGGCCAACACCTTTTACCATCATAGAACAGTACATCAAATGACTTGGAAGCATCCAGAAAATAAAACGTGGCACATGCTGGATTATACACTTGTTAATAAGAAATTTCGTTCAAGTGTAGAGGATGTCAGAGTGTATAGAAATGCAGCTGGAGCTATTAGTACCGATCATCATTTCGCAAGAACAAAGCTACGGCTTCACCTAAGATGTAGGAAGAAAGCTGAAAAACCACAGTGTCTGCAATTGGACATGAATAAAATAAAAGATGATGATTCACAGAAGACATTTCAAGAATAACTCTTAATCAATTTGGAAGGTACTGGTGCACAAAATAAGACAGTAAATGAAAAATATGACGAATTTACTGATTACGTGAAGAATCTAGGTGATGCAATATTTAGTCAAGAACAAATACATCAACAAAATCAAAAGAGTCGTTGACAGATGAAATCCTGAATCTTGTAAATGAAAAAGCAACTGCATTTGTCGAATGGCAAAACCATCGGCAAACAAGGATGGAACGGAAATATCGAAAAAAATACTGTCTACTAAGAAAACTGGTAAACAGAAAAATACATGCTCGAAGACTCGAGTATTGGGATGAAGTGCGTGAAGAAATTGAAAAGGCTATTAAACAACATGATACAAGCACAGCATACAGGGTGATAAGACAACTGAAAGGTGGAAGACGCAATGTAGACAATATGCCAATACAAAACAAACAAGGTGATCTTCTTTCAAACTCAAACGATGTAATTCTGCGGTGGCGAGAATACTTCTGTGACTTATTAAATGTGCACTCCGCTATTGATTCACATATTATTCAACAAATATCGATGCCTATTATTTCAACAACAGAACAAATGTGACAAGAAAAACCACCATCTCTGTCTGAAGTTCATGATGCTATCAAGCAAATGAAGAACAGAAAAGCCCCCGGCATCGACAATATATCAGCAGATCTGCTCAAGACTGGCGGCATACCCATGGTCAAATGGGTGCATGAAATATTATGTGATGTTTGGAACGATGAAGAAGCTGTAGAAGATTGGACAACCGCCATTCTAATTCGATTGTACAAAAATAAGGGGGGATCGTACACTGTGTGGCAACTATAGAGGCATATCTCTTTTGGTGATAACTGGCAAGAACTTCTCACGCATAATACTAAATCGGATACAAAACGTGATCGACAAACAATTGCTCGAACAACAAGCTGGTTTTCGTCGCAACAAATCTACAATTGATCCGATTTTCACATTCAAATTAATAATGGAAAAATCTCAAGAATATAACAAATCATTGTTCTTGTGCGTCATTAATATACAAAAGGCGTATGACTCTGTTGACAGAAAGTTGTTATGGAAAGTATGCAGGTGTTACAGTATATCTGATCAATTGATTCGGTTGCTAAAACTGCTTCACTGTAAAACAAAAGCTCGGGTGCGTATAAATGGGAAACTATCAGAATCTTTCGAAATGGAAACCGGGGTGTTGCAAGGAGGGATTATATCGCCGACGTTGTTCAACATATTCTTCGACTACGTCATAAGAAAGGTGATTGAAGAAGCTGGAGTAAATGGTGTAAAGCTGGTTTTCAGCAGTAGCGATTTTTTCCACACAGATAAAGACCAATATGAAGATCTTGATGTTGTGGCTTTCATGTATGCCGATGACTTGGTAGCAATAAGCGATAATGCAATTGATATCGAATTCTTTATTAGAACGTTTGAGAAAGTCACTCAACAATGTGGATTAACAATGAACGTCAAAAAAACCTGCATGATGTCCCTCAATCAATTTAAAGAAGATGCTCAAAGAAGAGTCATCAAAGGGCACGAGATTGATGTACCTAAGTTTTATATAACAATTCGAAATGAAAACAGAACTGGTTGATCATTTTCTTTATCTAGGATGCATCGTCTCGAGAGATCAGTCAATGGAAAAAGAAGTAGAAACAAGGCTGACAAAAGCATCAACTGCTTTCAATATGCTTTGTAACATCATTTGGTATCGAAAGTCCATATCTTTTGAAGCGAAATTTCGGACTTTTCGTGCATGTGTATTGCCTGTCTTGCTATATGGTAGGGAAGTTTGGTCGATGACTGTGACACAAGAAAGAAGGATAAACACTTTCTATATGAAATGTTTACGGACAATCATTGGCGTGAACTTGGCTGATCGAATAGTAAACGACACATTGTTGGAAATCACCGGACAACCACATATAGAAAACATAATGAGACGAAATAGACTGAGATGGTTTGGACATGCCAATAGATTAAATAAAGAAGATAACGAACCATCCTTAGTGAGAAAAATTATGTTTTCGTACTATCTCACTGTGAAGCGACCAAGAAATGGTGGTATAAAAAGGAGATGGGAGGACAAGATCGCTGATGATCTTAACAAATGACAAATTCATAACTGGAGAAGAGACACTCTAGCTAGAGAGAAATGGAGAGAAATGATCAATAAACCGGTACAAATTAAACCAATACAGAGTAACATCAAAAACATCATTCAAGAATACAAGAATATGGCTGTAAAAAGAAGAATCTGTATACAACAAATCAAGGTTACAGAAGCATTTAAACGGAATCAGAACAACAAATATACATGCCCAAAATGCACCAGATCTTTCAAACCTCAAGGAATCACTAATCATGTACGGGCATGTGCAAAAGGTTGGTGTATACAAAATAAAATTCACATGTAGTGTAAAGGCAACGCCTCGAAAACGGTGGGTGCAAATACTTAGTGCAATATGATGGGTGAAACCGAAACCTCTCCCTTGTGGTCTGGAGGTTGCATCCTGACAACAGGCGCAAATATTGGCAGTCAAAGGCGAACAAACTGGAAATTCATTAAAATAACTTTTACTTTGTTTGTATATATTTTTCCTTTGGTGTATATATTCTTCTTTTTTATGTTTATTGTACCCTTTGTTGATCCTCACCCCACACCGAAAGGTAAGGGTAATAAATCTATCTGACTGTTGCTGGATTATTACTTCTGTGACTACTCGGAAGGCGACTTTGCATGAGTAAATGTTGTTAGGCTGAGGCCGCGAAAACTACTTCGACATGAACTTTCGCAAAGTGGGCGGGGTTAGATTGCGAGTTCCGAAACTACTTGGTTGCGCACTTTGTATGGTTGAGTGTGGTGAGATGGAGACTGCTGAGAATACGCGAAGGCCCACTGTCGATGTGTTAGTATAGTTAGATGGAGACTTCCAAAAGTACTCAGATGACGACTTTCCATGAGTGATTATTGTAGGCTGGTATTTTCGAAGCTACTCGGGTGTGGACTTTGTGCATGTGAATATTAATAATTTGCGGCTTGTTAAACTACTTGGAAGGCGATTTTGCATGAGTGAGTGTTGTTAGATTGCATCCACCGAAACTACTGTGATGCCTACTCAGTATAAGTTGCTGTTGTGCGAGTACCACTGCCGAAAATGATAGAGTGCGCATTTTGAGTGAAGCAGTAGTGTTTGGTTCTGTCTCCGATGTGAGTGTGGATGTCGATGGGTATCGGTGTGTCGTGTGTTAGCCCCATACTCACTCGCGCCAGCAGTGCTTTAGGTTATGGTGGGGTATGATTTGTCCTCTGAAGGCTTTTTTTTAGTTGGAAAACACGGGAACATCTGCATTGTGAAGGCGAGAGTAAAATGTGTTACCTAAATGTCATAGGTATGCACGTTCCTATGCTCAGTCTACTCATTTTTGACAAGGTATGGCACATCTTTGTTTTTGTAGGTTGAAGGAAATCAGTATTTATGTATCGGGATGGCAGTTTATCTTGAAGAATTGTAAAGGTAAAGTTCACTTTTGCTTATTAGAGTATTGTTCTCTTAGCGATTTATGAAATTTAATTCATATTCATGAAGTTACCAACAGATATGTATGGATTTTATAGCATGCGTATTCATGGGCCGTCAACTATCACATGATATGCCTATCGTTTAGAGAGTAGCGGGTCCGTCCAGATCCGGACCGGGGCAAGGGTCTGGACCCGGTTGGGCCCGAGACCGGGTCCGAGTCTAGGTCCGGGTTCATATGTGATCTACTTTCAGACCCCGTTTGCATTCTGCTATGAATCTAAATACTGAAGAGTTCAGGTCAACGTATAATATTTTCTGTATTCTGTTTCAAAATTTCTTGGCTATTTTTAATTTTGTAACTAAAGGTCATTTCAAATACAAATGAAGTTGAAAGAACGAGAAAAATGAAAAAAAAACGAATGTGAATAAGTGACTGTCAGTTTGACAATTGTCAATGATGAGTTTTGATTATCAACAAATTCTTGAATTTCCTTTTTAGTTAGCATAATGTTCTTTTCAGTTAATCAATAAAATTTTAATTATTAAGCATCACATCGCATATTGAACAAATGAACAATAGGAAATAATCGTAAATAAACTTTTTCTAGTAGAGTAGCCAATGATTAGCTAAAACCATGAGTCTTTACTTCTTCATATATACAGAGGGTGCTGGATATTCGCGAAATTCTTAACGGGTCTGGGTTCGGGTCTAGAAAATTAAAGTCACCCGGGTCCGAGCCCGGATCCATAAAAACCTAGACCCACTACTCTCTACTATCCTTGCTTTACCAAATGCTATATAAACTGGATTCTCTTTGGTGATCAACTACTATATAACGGTGGTACCCTTGAGTCATCACTTACGATATAACGGCGGCAGCCCAGAGCCATGAATTGCGATATAGTAAGTTTGGTCATAATTGCTGTTTGCTCTATCCGAGAAGCCACCTAAAAGTTCATCGAGGATGTAAGGCTCATATTCATAGCTCATGATAGATTATATGGGATTTGGACGTAGTTTACTTTTTTGGGTATATAACTGGTTTGGTGGTAAATTTTGGTAGATTATATCGGCATGTCGATAGCGATGCATATAAGCATCAGAAGAGACTCCGAAGATCTCGTCATCAGCTATGAAATACTTGAAACAATCAGTCCGACACTATTCGTCTTGTGGTAGTCTTGAACTGTGCTCGTGGCATGGGTATCGAATAGACATGTGTGGGACCAACTTGTTTTGGTCCCGGTCCAGGTCCCGGTCGCGGTAAAACTTTTTTGCCTTGGTCCTGGTTAAAATTATTTTTCAGTCCCGGTCCCGGTAAAAATTTGTTTTTGTGAAGCATGCTTTGAAATGATCGTTGAAGCGTTTGGGAGCAGAACTTTGGACCCACTGCTTTCCCCTATACTATGACAGACAGAACTTTGAATTTATTACAGATTATGAAAGACAGGGCCTTAGACCCATCACAGAACGTGAGTCACGGTCCATGACAGACAATACTTTAGAGCTATCACAAAGCATGACAGGCAGGGCTTTGAAGCCATCATGGACTGTGGCAGTTAGAGTTTCATCCCATCGCAGGCCATAACTAACAAGCTATGGGACAATTTCAGACGGGAACAGACAGAGGTTTGGGCACATCACAAACCTTGACAGAGGGGGCTGCAAGGGTTATGATTAAACTTCGATGGAAGAATTCAGGGAAATATCAGAGATAATGCATACCTAGCATATGATTGGAGTATATATGGAGTATTATTTTGTGCAGGCTCTATACAGTAAAGTAAGCCATGATGAAGAAATGTATCTCAATATGCAAAAAAACGTAGAGCTTTTAGAGCGTTAGTCACAGCAGCTACAGCGTGCTTCATATTTTTAATCTCGAAAGGTACTGTACTGACAGTTTTAGTACCGAGCTCAGTTATATTTCGGTTTCCTTCTACTCTTAGTCTTAATAGCATACGTTTTTCTGTTACTTGTTCATATTTAAAGAAGCTATTGCAGAATTTGCCAGTTTCGGATCTGGAGTAGTTCTCGAATACTCGTATCTCTGACCTTTCTTCTCGACGGCAGAAGTGATCGAGACTAAATTTTTTTCGATCCTGGTCCCAGTGAAAAATTTTTTAGTTCCAGTCCCGATTATCGGGGCCAGAACCGGGACCGGGACTGGTCCCACATATGTATTGTATCGGTACTTCTCGTAGTCTTTGCTAGATATCTAGAGGGTGTCCCAAAAGTCCGTCGGTGAAGTTTTCGTGATTAAGTCCTACATAATTCGGGCGATTTAGATATTTCTTTTATAGTGTTGTAGTACACTCTTTTAAGTTTTATTCTATGCACTTTTGGATAAATGCCTATGCCTACAAGCGTTACAATACAAATAGGTTTGTTGTTGGTCAAATTTGAGACACTTGTTGTTCTGAGAGGAAAACTGCAGGTCAAGTTTGGAGATAATACAGCAAGTGAAGATTGCATTAAAATTTGATTTAAACGTTTTTGTGAAACTGGTATAGTAAAAGATCCCGAAGATTTTGAAATTCCATCAAAAATTACAAAAGAAAAAGTCGATGACTTTCAAGCAGTTTGTGCAAATCTGTCACAGTCAGGTCTTCGATCTGTTGCAAAGACCACTCCATTTAATTAACACCAGAGCAGTGAATTATGACGGAATACATTTCATAGAAGCCATACAGAGTGAGTTTTGTCCATGAATTTAGACATGCCATTGAGACAGCTTGAAGATCTGACTATGACAGATTTGCACAAACTTCTTGAAGGTCATCGACTTTTTCTTTTGTAATTTTTGATGAAACTTCAAAATCTTCGGGATCTTTTACTATACCAGTTTCACAAAAACGTTTAAATCAAAGAACAGGGGAGCAAAAGAAGCCGATTTGGCCCATATAATATGTTCAGTCAATTTATTGCGCATCCTATGTGGAAAAATGTGGTGATTCTTTTGGTAATAATTTCAAGTCAAGCTCTAAGGATTATAAGCCACTTTGAGGGAGAATGCCTGCAAAAAAGTATTGAAGTTTCATTGGGCTCGTAGTTGTCTAGTGTTAGCTCGAAATATACAACTTTTAGGCAATGTTTCAAGCTCAATCCATATTGGTTAGAAAGAGCGTTTAATTCTGCATCGTTTCATATAAAAACTACTATTCTCTCATTAAAAATTTAATCATGGAAAATACTGTCATTTCACAGGGGTATGCTTCGGTCCCTCACATCCGAACAATAATTAGAGCTGTTTGACATATTTTTACGTGTAAGCCAAGCTTTCTTAAATACCATTCGATAGAGCGAAGAAAGAGCTACAAAATGATACATAATTTATTTGATTGCAATATGGGTCACTAAATTGAAAGTGTGTATGAATTGTTTGGGAGCACAAAAAGTACACTTTTCTGCTCATTATTGATCGAATTTGATAAGAATAATTCGATTTTTGATAGACGAAAATGGTATATTTGAAATCAGCATAAAAAACTGAGTCGATCCATATAGTTTTGAAAATTTTCTGAGTACTTTTATTTTCGTCCAAAAATTCAGCTGGGGTCCCCCTCGGGGTTAGGTCAAAAAATGAAAACGATTGAGACGCCATTCGGACTATAAAAAATAAGTTCTGCAGTTCATAAAAGTTAGGAAAATTAAAAAACACAAATGACTAATAAATAAAAAAAAGTGTTTAAATGGATTTCATTTTTTGACCTAACCCTGAGGGGGACCCAAGGGGGAAAAAGCAGATTTTAAGATTTTAAGATTTTAAAAGATTTTAAATGATTTTAAAAGATTTTAAAAGATTTTAAAAGATTTTGAGAGATTTTAAGAGATTTTAAAAGATTTTGAAAGATTTTGAAAGATTCTGAGGTTTCAAAAAAGTTGAACCTACTCTATAAATTAGAGAAAATCTGCGTGTTCTCATAAAGGAGATGTGTCTTACTACGGTATATGCATCTGAAAAGTCCGAACTCAATTTTATTCTTCTAAGAATCAGCATTCAGCTTTGTATCCCCTCAGGGATCGAAAAAACTTTGTCTTCGTTTTTGTAGAGGCACTTCTCGTTCGATTGAACTCAGTATGCTGATTTTGATTATCATACTAATTTTTAATATTCGTCGAATAATACGAAACATCTGAAGCACTTTCTGGAATCTCTAAAAACCAGTTTTTGACATGAAAGTCCATCAAAGTTCCATTGGAATCCAAGAAAAATAGCCTTATTCGCGTAGAAATTTTTTCTCTACCAGAATCTATAAGAAGGTCCTAAGTATTCAAACCTTTTTCAACCGATAATTAGGAAATACCGTCTCGATTGTGTCATATTGTTACAAATACTGATTATTTCGGCTTTTT